>CM062830.1:4883018-5073520 GCA_031772345.1 Himalopsyche anomala
TATCGAGTGTTAAAGATAGAAATAAATTCAATGATGAGTTAGTCACTCTTAAGAATATTAAAGCTAAAATTAAAGAAAATGATATCATTGTCACAAAAGCGGATAAAGGAAGTACCACAGTTCTGTTAACGCGTGATCATTACGTTGATAAAATTAATAATTTTCTCGATAGTAACAATATAGTCCAACTTAAAAAAGACCCTACAGTAAAATTTAACAAAGATGTCAAAGATGTCATTAATAGTTGTAATATTACCATCAGCACAAAACATATATATTATTTGTCTACACGGAATCCGCTAGCTCCCAAATTTTACGGATTACCGAAACTTCACAAACCTTCAATCCCAATTCGCCCTGTAGTGTCATATATTAATGCCCCAGCCTATACATTATCGAAAAAAGCTAACACCCTCATTCGTAAACATAGTGGATTCAAGCCGACATATAGTGTAAAAAATTCATTAGAATTAGTTGAAAAACTTAAAAATCAAATCATTCCTTGCAACTCAAAATTAATTTCCTTTGACGTGGTCAGTTTATTTACTAATGTACCAGTCAACAAATGCAAAAGGATTATCGAAGATACCTTAAATGCACGTAGAGTCAACCCAATAGTAACAAAAGAGTTACTAAATATATTAGATGTTTGCGTTGGCCAGAATTATTTCCAATTTAACAATAAAATTTATAAACAAACAGAAGGCCTTGCGATGGGGAACTGTCTGTCGCCGTTGTTAGCTGAATTTTATATGAACTATTTAGAAGATAAAATTTTTAGAAACAAAACAGAAGCCAAACCTATAGTCTATTGGTTCCGATATGTAGACGATATTATTTGCTTGTTTAATGGAACGGATAGACAAATAACTAACTTTCATAACTTTATAAATTCATTAGATAAAAATATTAAATTCACGTTAGAAGTCGGAGGCAAGAATATTAACTTTCTTGACCTAAATATTAATATTGAAAACGGTTCTCACGAATTTAAAATATTTCGGAAGCCTACGTTTTCGGATACCGTGATACATAAGGATTCAATGCACCCATTTTCTTATAAACTAGCCGCTTTTCATTCAGAAATTCATAGACTTGTGAGTGTTCCTTTGAATGAAAAGAACTTTAATATCGAATTAAAAATCATCAAACAAATCGCCATCAACAATGGATACGATATGTCTCTTATAGACAATCTTTTATCAAAAAAACAAACTAAACTTGCAGAAAAAATGTTATTTCAAGGTACAATGTCAAAGGACATAGATCATACTAGGTATTGGCGTAGAATCATTTATTTAGGAAATACTAGTCTTAAAATTAAAAAACAACTAGCTGATAGTGTTAGACCAGCCTTTTACTGTAAAAGCTCTTTAGGCAAATTATTAGTTAACAATAAAGATAAAATACATTACCTAAATAAATCTGGAATTTATAGATTACAATGCTCTTGTTGTAATAAATTTTATATCGGCAAAACAGAGAGGACTTTAAAAATCAGGGTATTAGAGCATATGGCAGCCTTTAGACTGAAAAAGGACACGTCTACTTTTGCTAATCACTTAATTTCGGAAGGACACGTGTTCAATCAGGAACAGGGGATAAAAATGTTACACCCAAATACGGACAGTCATAAGCTCTTTTTCCAGGAAATTTTAGAAATTAATAGGGCACAGTTACATAGTCTTCCGATTTTGAACGAGATATTAAACCTTCCTGGCTCTCCACTTCTATACCCTATATAAATAATATCATAAAACCTTTGCCGACAAACAAATAAATATAATTCTAAAAACCACTCACTACTCAAATCTTTGGGAATTCCCATGAGCTTACCCTTTTTCGCCAGCGATGGCTTTAGACTCAGTGATACATTTATTTAATATATAAACACGAAACATCCATTTACTAAGCGTCAGTTCAAGTTCATCCGTGCGCTTGAACGCCTGAAGATGCCGAAAGGCGAAACCCGGGTCGTTAGTGACAAAATCTGTGGGAGTGTACATAATTTGAATGATTCAAATTTAATATTGAAATTCCACCAAGCACCTTCAGTCGAAATCTTAAATTATATCAATATTGCTAGTACAGCAAGATTGGCTGAACTCTATAGTAAATTAGTGTTAAAGTTTCGTGTTGTTAGTCAAAATTTGTGGTTTAATAACAGTTGTATTAAGAATAAAGTGATCCCGAAATTCATATCGAGAAATGTGAAAATTATCAACGTTTCGAAGCCTGCAGTTAAAGCTTTGCAAAAAGCTAAAGCAGCGTGGTTACAAGCAGAGACAGGTCAGTGTTATGCAGCTCGTGATAATATAAGCCAATACCTTAAAGTAATTCATTGTTTGCTCGCACAGAAACTCCATCCCATACAATTTGATACATTGGACCGAGATGTTAGATATAAAGTGTCAGAAATTATACAACTTAAATATGAAAAACAGGCTTATAAATTAAAGAAACTAATTGAAGAGAATAATAATAAATTACTTAAAAAATCACAGTTGATAATAAACAAGGAAACACCTATCACATTTTTTGATAGAGTGGTTAACCTTACTAACGTAACTTTAAAAAAAGACGAGCAAAACCTTTTATCAAAAGGTCTTAAATACTGCCCACCCTTGCAGAATAGAAAATCTGACTTTGAAAACCTCGCGATAGACTTAGAAATTGCATTACATAAAAATCTAACTAGTAAGCATATATGCTCTCGAATTATTAAAAGGGATTATTTATCGAGTGTTAAAGATAGAAATAAATTCAATGATGAGTTAGTCACTCTTAAGAATATTAAAGCTAAAATTAAAGAAAATGATATCATTGTCACAAAAGCGGATAAAGGAAGTACCACAGTTCTGTTAACGCGTGATCATTACGTTGATAAAATTAATAATTTTCTCGATAGTAACAATATAGTCCAACTTAAAAAAGACCCTACAGTAAAATTTAACAAAGATGTCAAAGATGTCATTAATAGTTGTAATATTACCATCAGCTCTAAAGATATATATTATTTGTCTACACGGAATCCGCTAGCTCCCAAATTTTACGGATTACCGAAACTTCACAAACCTTCAATCCCAATTCGCCCTGTAGTGTCATATATTAATGCCCCAGCCTATACATTATCGAAAAAAGCTAACACCCTCATTCGTAAACATAGTGGATTCAAGCCGACATATAGTGTAAAAAATTCATTAGAATTAGTTGAAAAACTTAAAAATCAAATCATTCCTTGCAACTCAAAATTAATTTCCTTTGACGTGGTCAGTTTATTTACTAATGTACCAGTCAACAAATGCAAAAGGATTATCGAAGATACCTTAAATGCACGTAGAGTCAACCCAATAGTAACAAAAGAGTTACTAAATATATTAGATGTTTGCGTTGGCCAGAATTATTTCCAATTTAACAATAAAATTTATAAACAAACAGAAGGCCTTGCGATGGGGAACTGTCTGTCGCCGTTGTTAGCTGAATTTTATATGAACTATTTAGAAGATAAAATTTTTAGAAACAAAACAGAAGCCAAACCTATAGTCTATTGGTTCCGATATGTAGACGATATTATTTGCTTGTTTAATGGAACGGATAGACAAATAACTAACTTTCATAACTTTATAAATTCATTAGATAAAAATATTAAATTCACGTTAGAAGTCGGAGGCAAGAATATTAACTTTCTTGACCTAAATATTAATATTGAAAACGGTTCTCACGAATTTAAAATATTTCGGAAGCCTACGTTTTCGGATACCGTGATACATAAGGATTCAATGCACCCATTTTCTTATAAACTAGCCGCTTTTCATTCAGAAATTCATAGACTTGTGAGTGTTCCTTTGAATGAAAAGAACTTTAATATCGAATTAAAAATCATCAAACAAATCGCCATCAACAATGGATACGATATGTCTCTTATAGACAATCTTTTATCAAAAAAACAAACTAAACTTGCAGAAAAAATGTTATTTCAAGGTACAATGTCAAAGGACATAGATCATACTAGGTATTGGCGTAGAATCATTTATTTAGGAAATACTAGTCTTAAAATTAAAAAACAACTAGCTGATAGTGTTAGACCAGCCTTTTACTGTAAAAGCTCTTTAGGCAAATTATTAGTTAACAATAAAGATAAAATACATTACCTAAATAAATCTGGAATTTATAGATTACAATGCTCTTGTTGTAATAAATTTTATATCGGCAAAACAGAGAGGACTTTAAAAATCAGGGTATTAGAGCATATGGCAGCCTTTAGACTGAAAAAGGACACGTCTACTTTTGCTAATCACTTAATTTCGGAAGGACACGTGTTCAATCAGGAACAGGGGATAAAAATGTTACACCCAAATACGGACAGTCATAAGCTCTTTTTCCAGGAAATTTTAGAAATTAATAGGGCACAGTTACATAGTCTTCCGATTTTGAACGAGATATTAAACCTTCCTGGCTCTCCACTTCTATACCCTATATAAATAATATCATAAAACCTTTGCCGACAAACAAATAAATATAATTCTAAAAACCACTCACTACTCAAATCTTTGGGAATTCCCATGAGCTTACCCTTTTTCGCCAGCGATGGCTTTAGACTCAGTGATACATTTATTTAATATATAAACACGAAACATCCATTTACTAAGCGTCAGTTCAAGTTCATCCGTGCGCTTGAACGCCTGAAGATGCCGAAAGGCGAAACCCGGGTCGTTAGTGACAAAATCTGTGGGAGTGTACATAATTTGAATGATTCAAATTTAATATTGAAATTCCACCAAGCACCTTCAGTCGAAATCTTAAATCAAACAATATTTGTTTCCTCAGCCTCAATACCGGAAAACCTAACCTAACCTAACTACCAGTTTTCGCAACGTTTTCTTTGCACCCACACCAAGTTGATGTGAAAAATCTGTGGTATTCCCAATGATGTGTGTGAAGAAACAAATTATTTATTTGTTAAACTTTTCATGGAGTGGAAAAAATCAATGTCAGACTATGTGTTTTTCAAAATAAATAGTTAAGCTTATATCACTCGAAAATATGACTATTGTTGTGCAATCTGTTTTGTGGCAAGCAGAAGAAAATAGATTGAATTAGAATTTGCCTGTAGAGCACAATTGCAATCATTACGGAAGCTTTGACAAATGAATTACGTCAACATAGCTATCAAATATATCCAACAATCATAATATAATTAAATATTTTTATATAATTTTTATATAATATTTTTATATAAACGTTATATTTTTACCTTTCTACAAAAGTGTTATGTATTATGAATAATTGCAATTTACTACGTTTTAGTGAAAAAAGTAACAAAACGTGAGTTGAAGCTATTTTGTTGTTATCAAATTTAAATGATAAAAGCTATGTGCGTATTATTAAGATACAAGAAATGATTACCAACCATACCGTGTACCGAAAAATCTAGAAGGAATCTCTGGAACATAAAAACAGACTTCCAATCAACATGAGGCCAAAGACGACGACCATAAATAAGTAGGCGTTTTTCGGAGAAGCGATTCATAGAGAGCCTTTAAGGTTACCAGAAGAAATCTGGACATACGTATAATTCTTGGTTAGTGACAGTTTCAAATCAATGTATCTGTATGTGCATTTTTTATCCATGCCCGCTCCCAATGTGGAGCATACGGCTTCCTAATAGAGGTATCTTAATTAACACAAGTAATTCTACGATAAGTGTTAGTTATTCAGTCACTCAACCTCTCTTATTCAAAGATAGTAGTAGGTATAGAATGCTAGGACAGGACTAATGGTTTACAAATCGCTCTCGCTACACCCAGTTATTAACACCTCCATGCCCATGATGCAATCGTAAATAGTTGAGCCATTAAATCATTCAATATTTCTCTTAATATTGTCAATAAGTATTTATCATTTTAGGTATTCTAGCATAAGTATATGCATTTTTTAAATTATTTTTTAGCTTCTAATATAGTTTTAAATACTGTTAATAGACAGTGAAACTGAGATGCCATCATGGCAGGGAACGTGATTTTTTAGGATGGCATGTTACGGGTTAAAGGATTGAAAAGGGTGGTAGGGAATTTTAGACCTCACAAACACCCATGTCTTCAAACAGAAAACGATAAATCGATAACAAAAAATGCTGTTCATACTGGGACTAGAACCCGTGAAGTCCGGCACAGAAGCTCACGACGCCAACCGCTGCGCCATATGACCCGACAAATGTGCATTAGGAATTTGTTTTATTTTTATGTAAAGATATTCATTATACTCGTAAATCTTAATGGTATATTCGACGTTGTAAAACAACATTCTCCGACTGTTCTGCAAAAAAAATGTAATAAATTATTGCCTCTTCAACACAAATACGAAAAAAAATATGTAGAATAAATTACTAAATCTGTTTAAAATGCAAAAAAGTTTTATACCGCATAGATATTTTGTTCGAGGTTTACAGATTATCTTTTTGGGTGTAGAATTCAAGCAATGGTTTAACTAACTAAGCTGTTTAATTTTTTTATGGAGATCGCAAGTAAATTGAAAGGGTTGGTGTGTAAAAAAATATGCTAATGTACGCTACTGAGCAATAAATACATTTTTTCTGCTAATAACACCAATAAATAAATCGACACCTTTGATAAAAGAATTTTCTTACGCATAAAACGTAACAGATGTGAGAAAATACGAGTTATCATGATGTTTTTCTTTTGATAATCAAGATATGAAACATAATATCCAATATGAAAGGAAATTTTTAATTTGCCAGATGAAAACATTAACAAAGTAACCTAAGATCAACTCCTGTAGAAAAAGCACAACGCACTTGTATTTATAGAAGCGTTGCAATGCCACTCATAGAAAGAAAGTGTTTTTGTTGTAATTGTGTTTATTGAAGCACATGTTTTCTTTTTCTGTCTGTTTGACGTTTGCTGCCGATTGTTTGTGGTACGACACACGCGCCACTTACTGTAAGTTAATTGTACTATAACCTTCTCGCAAGTGCAAGCATACGTTGTTAAAATGAACTGTATGGCAGACATACAAACATTGATTTTTATATATAAGACCTACTGTCAGCTAATTTCACTATGCGTATAACCTTCTCGGAAATGCAAGCAAATTTTTTATCAAAGTTTTATTGCAATCGGATGAGCGGTGTGTCAACGCATAAAGTACGAACAAACAAACATTCATTTTTATAGATTAGATGTTTTAAAGACAGGTTATTGTGTCTTTCCGGTAGGACTCGTTGTTAGTCAATCTTTTTACCTCAAATATTAGTAGAGTGTCAGGCATAAAACTACAAATAGCATTAATGTTTATTTGTCAAAGTAAATATTCCCTGAAAAGTTTCCTCTTCAGGGATTCACGTGTACGGTGATGAGATCGTGTATAACCGTCGCGTGGTTCATTAGACAGTACAATGATACGCCTCATAAAGCTAGAGCTATCCCGCGCCTGGTTGCATCAGTGACTGTGCAGAGTCAAAGCAAGAAATAGGCCACACTGCACATGCATAAAATGGATTTAGTTAACAGCGCTTAACTGTCAAACAGGTTTATCTTTTAAATCAGACTAGAAGTCAATAATTTGTTTTTTTATGACACTAGCCGATTCCCGGCAAGCGTTGGAATGCCACTCAAAGAAAGAAAGTGTTTGTTTTTTAATTGTGTTTATTGAAGTGCATGTTTTCTTTTTCTGTCTGCTGACGTTTGACGTTTGCTGTCGATTGTCTGTGGTACGATACACGCACCACCTATTGTAAGTTAAATAGGCTATACTATTCGCGCAAGTGCAAGCATACGTTGTCAAATTGAACTGTATGGTAGACATATAAAAATTGATTTATATATATAAAACTGTAAGTCAATTTTACTATGTTGATGAACTTCCCGGAAGAGCAAGCAAAAAGTTTGTCAAAGTTTTATTGCAATCGGATGAACGGTGTGGCAACGCATAAAGCACGAACAAACAAACATTCATTTTTATATATTAGATGAGCTTTAAATAATATCGGATTAGTCTGTCTTGATATTAATAAAATAATATGAATCTTAAATAGTTAAACACCATTTAAAAAAATCTTCAAAAATAGCATTGCACGAAATATTTTTACATATATTGATACTTCTGTTCGAAGGCTGGGTGTTTGTGACGTCTAAAAAAATCCATTTCCGATCCTTTAACAAATGGGTGTAGTGAGAGCGATTAGTTGTCCGATCCTAGCCTTATCCTTCAATTCCTAATTCAAATTTTGAATAAAAAAGGTTGAGTGACTGAGTAATATAAAAAAAAACTGTTAAGATACCTCCATTAGAAGGCCATATGCTCAACATTGGGTTCTGATATGGAATTTAAAAAAATGAGTAATTTATTTTTTTCATGCGGTTGTCATTTACACCATTTTGTAAAGGACGTATCTGCCGCGTAAATCGGGGAATGGATGTAGTATAAAACAACATATTTGCATGTGGCTTTGTCATCGGACATTAAGCATTATGGTGAATATTAATTTTGCGTTAATGTGTTATTTTTGAAACTTTTTAGCGGAAATTCTTTGTTTCTACATCGTTGTATTAGTATAATGTGTCGTCATAAATAAAACACTTGTGTCCACAATAACATGTGTTTTAATACCACAGCTATCAAATGAATATAATAGGAAGTTTCGTAAGCGAACTAATTAAACATTTTTATCGTCATTTGTTCAACTTATTAACGGGGACTATATTCAGAAATTTGTTTAGTAATAATAACATTATCGGAACAACTGGATTTTATGATGTTGCAGATGTATTTAGAAGCAGGTATTTCCTTGATATAAATGCTAAAAAAATAAGAAGAAAAGTATTTAGCTTAAAACAAACATTGTTAACAGCAATGCATAAGACAAGAGGTTAGCTGTGCGGAAAATTTAAAGGCTGCGCGAGCCAATCCAACAAAAATATGTGGCATTACAGTTAATGCCAATGCGCCAAATATTTTAAAATTGAAAGATCATACGAGAAAACCTCGATGAGATTTTTTTATTGTAAGTCACTCGCGATAAGCTCGAGGTAAATTGACACCACAAACACCCATGTCTTAGGTCTCAAATTAAAATTAAAAAATCTAAATTTGACATTAACCTTACCGGGGATCGAACCCAGATCCTCCTGGTTGGTAGAGTAAGCTCTAACCCAGTGCTTCCCAACTTATGGGCCGTGAAATTCAGTAGAAAGTACAAATATCTATATATTTCAGTCTGTCAAATCGGTGTTTCCCATATTGGGGGCCGCCGTGGGAATGCGGGATCGAGAAATTAGATTCCGGGGGAAAAGTATAGCAAATCGAGGATTTCGAATTCGTCGGTGAGCTAAAAAAAAAACGAGTTACGGAGACAATTGAGGAGGGCCGCGGATTATTCTTTTAGATTTAGGGGGCCGTGTAACGAAAAATGTTGGGAAACACTGCTCTAACCAACTATACCACAGCTGGCGACAAAAATTAAAATTTACACAGTTCCTTAGAGTTTCTCTAAGAGTGTCAGTATTAGGAGAATTTCTTTTATCAAATCACTATATGTGCATCAATGAAAAGATTCGTTCTTGAGTGTTACAGTGTGTGCAGGAATTAAAAGAGGGTATATTTTAAATATATTTTGCGGGATCCAATTTTCATTTTTGAAAAAACAAATTCCCACCATGTTGATGATTTTTTTCGACATGTAAAAGCGTGGCACATAACCACTTTTTATAATGACCGTTAGTGATGACGCTATTGCATATGTTTTCATATGTATTTTGCAATTTATTTACTTGGTATTTCTGAACAATGATAGTTCACCTGTAATTAAGATTTTTGGCTGTCCCAAAACGTCACTTCAGGACGACGGTATAAGATGCTTGAAACCGGAGTAAACCGAGAATACCGACACACTTGGCAGCCCTAGTCCAATGTGAACTGGAAATTCCAGAAAATAACTGTTGTTTGGCGGTATCCTATATTATGTTTTCACATAACAGTAACAAGCGAAGAATGCCTCAGAAAGGGAGTTAAATCAGCACAGATGACCGTCTTGGTGAAACTTGTTTTTAAAAAAATTAATGATCTGTTTCAAATCAGGTTTATATCATTTAATTAACAATACTGTGCTTGCTCAATGAATAATTAATTAATTTAAAAAATATCGACTTTAAATTGGTCTATTTTTGCGAAACCAAATTAATACAAAAGGCATTTCTTTAATTTTTAATTCGCTATTAATAACCAAAAATCTCGTAAAATTTGTTTTCCGTGTTAATTGCATTATTATAGCCAACGTAATAGGTTCATAGTTTAGTTTAATTACATAATTTGGAAAATTTAATCAGAAGTTGTTACATTGTTTTTCGACTGGTTGTATAACAGGCTGTGTTTTGTGCAGCACGTGTCTGAAAATACTGCGGGAAAAATACCTAAAGGGTTAATTATAAATAAAATTCCTTTAATATATCAGTAGTTTTATTCACAATAATTAAAAATTCTCAAAATAATTGAATATTGAACGTAAGCCAATTATAGCACTACTTTATTTAGGAAGTTTTGCATTTGAAATAATACCTGTGCTTATTTTGTACAACAGCAATCTTACACGTTACATTTGATGTATTTTCGCAGAATTAAATTGTATAATCCTACTGCAAACGTGCTATTTTATTTTCACGGCTATTGTATAGTAATGAATGTATTTTTTTTAGTTTAAAAATCATTTTCTAACAAAGTGGAATCCGCCAAATTGGGTCGCAGTTTCTTAGTTAAGACAAAATGATCTATCCCAAATTGTTTCGAATTAACGGAATCGACTTAATGGATCGCCTATTTTGAAGGTTTTCTTCAATCGATTTATCGATTTCTATTCGAATGCATGGGTGTTTGTGGTATAAGCAAAAAGACTGGCGGAAGACAAAGAATCTTAAAGGAACCATGTGGCGGTGGATATAGAAAAAAAATCATTTCCTCACACCCTTCAAATTCAAAAATTAACAGGACCTTTGGCAGCGATGGGTGAAACACTAGTCTTGTCCTAATCATGTTATTCTTACTCTCTTCGTTAAGAGAAATTGAGTAACAAAGCAGTTCTCGTAAAAAACTTCTTTTGGGATAGCTCCATTAACAAGCCATATTCTCCACATTGGGAACAGACATAAAAAAGAAAAAAAAACTTTAGTTAAACTATTGACAAGAAGCGAGTTCCGGCAACTTTAAAAAAAAAAAAAAAACACTGGCACTACTAGGTTATTACAAAATAATATTATAGTCAGTTAAAAAATAGATAGTAAATTAAATACTTATTATTCTGTGGATAAAATAATGAGTTAATCAGGTCAGTTTCGGATGTTGAACTCGAACTCGTTGACCACCGTTTGTTTTAAAGTATGTCAATTGAAGATTCTGCAATGATCGATTCGCCGACACACTTAAACCGGTTTTGATCTCGCAACGGCACCTGGCCGTCATAAACTTTGGTCACAATAATCATTTTTTTTATACATATAACGGCGGACACGTTTTTGCATAGCAGGACTATAATCATCAGATTATTAGCACCTTAGGCGTCTACCGTCAACAAGATATGATGTGTAATAGTAGCCAACGGGAACGACGTTTATCTTTAAAAATAACCGTGATATAAAATAAGACACTAAGTTTTTTTTATATGGACCGGTTTCGCTCATGAAGAGCATTATCAATTTATAAGAAAATACAGTATTTTCAGTGCTAAACAAAATAAAATTATTAGAGCGTAATAAACAATTAGTAATGGTATGTCTTACCCTAATCCTTCTATCTCTTTGGAAGAAAGCGAGGCTGAGCGACTGAGTAACAAACAGTTCTCGCAGAAAAAATCTGTTAATTAAGATACCTCTATTCGGAGACCATATGTTTCACCATTAGGAGCGGACATGGGTTTTTAAAAAAAATATAATTGGTAAACAATTGTTTTGTTACAAACTAATAATTTTATTTTGTTCTGTATGTCAGCTGTAGGACTATATTTTCTTATAAAGACGCATGTTTTAGAAAAAAATAATTTCTTAATTTTTTATTAAGTTGCTATCGTTGAATATTTGATTCAATATCAAAAAAGAAAACATAACCATGGACGCTTTCCGTTTTCTGTTAGAGATATATTATACGTACCAACCCTTTCATAAAATATCTATTATAATTAGTGTTCATAGAAAAATGACAAACAATGTACTAGGTGGGATTTTTGTGAAACATTAATCTGCGGTTTTTTATCAATAACCAAAACTGGAAAACAGAAGTAATTGACCGCAGTTAACGGAGTATATTTCAAGAAAGAAGACGATGTTCCTGCCTGGGAAAAAGAACAGGTGTAGGTGACCACGACAGTGGGAAAAAATTAAAGGTTTTTCGTGTGATATATTTCCGCGAAACATCATTAACCCTACGAAAATATAATTCTGCGGTGAACGCATATAAATACATGATATGATAATGAAAACTTCGTCAATACTTATCTATTAAAAGATTTAATTAATTTTAATTAAATTTGGTTACGGAGTTTACGGGTTTGAATCCCAGTAGAGATTTTTTTAGGAATCGATTTTTAATTAATTTATGCATTTCTGTCCAAAGTCGTGGATGTGTATGATGTATTGATAACCTCCCCACCCGTCCTATCGTAAAAACGGACGTAGCAAGAGCGATTAGCTTATCACTTGTCGTTTGATAGTCCTATTTAGGTGCATGATAGAATTTCAAATGTGAATCGTTCAAATTTGGTACATTTGCACACAACAATGCATTTCCGCACGATGCGCAGACTGTATAGGTGTGAGCGTGATGTTAGAGATAATGTTGACATGAGACACTGTTGCCAGACCTGGTGTAAAATATTCGTAAATAATAATAAATGTATGAGTGATAGATAATACAATTTGGTTGTTACACGGTTGTCTTTCACAACGCAATAACGACTAACGATAAAAAATGAATTTTTCTCTTATTGCCTAGCGTTCTGATTGAATAAAAAATATAAAAAAAATTCATCGTTGACATAATACATCATTTTGATTTAATAAAACTTCTCATAACAATCAATATCTAAAGAATTTTAATAATATATACCCGGAGACAAATAAGACGTTTCATCGGGAATATTGGAAAACAAATTAAATTTTAATTTATAAAAGAATGTCAAAGAGTATTTCTTTACTTCAGTATTTTAAATTGCTTTTTTGATAAAATAATACAACGAAAAATCAAGCGTATTTCAATATAAGTCTGAAGAAAGATTAAATATAATTTAGGTTCGATGAAATTTTAATGATGCTGCATTGGGTATTTGTTTTAATTTATTTGACTTCACAGCAAAAATCAATCTTAGAAATATGATTATTTCCAAGAATAAATCATTGGAATATTTAAACATTTTTTTTACGAAAAGTTGTTTTGTCATAACTGTACATTCAAAAAGTATAAGAATACAATTATTATAATGTTATTGAGTTTTGATTTAAACCTTATTACTTTTCGTTATGAAGTTTATAATGGATACATAAACTGATGTTTGTACTCAAATAAAAATCTAAATTCGAGCCTTCATCGCAAAATCAAATTAGAATTACATTAAAGTAAGTAAGGGATTAAAGACTAGACTACGATAATCTAAAACAGTCATCCATTTAAAATGAATATATCCTTCATAAGAAATGAACTTATTTGTACTGACACTATCGACATCAGTTGGCTCTAATAGATAATTATGATACAAACATTTACAGTTTTACAACTACCAACCAAGGCGAAACATTTTTTTATATTTTAAACAACAGTTGTTTGAAATCAATTTGAGAGGAAGAGATATCACATACACCAATGTCCATGATCTTAAATTAAAATTGAAAAAAAAATATTTTGAGCTTCCTAAGACTTGATTCCAACCCACCTGAAGCTCTTTCCACAAGACCGAAGAAGCCTACACAACAATGTGTATGTCTGCAATGGGACATCATGGAAGATTTTTCAATGATAATTTTAGTTATTTAAGAATAAAAAAAAAATAGAAAAAACATTACAGAAGCTACAATGCCAGGATGTCACTGATTCATCTATAAATAATAATAGATTGTAACTAAATTTTGTTTAAAATTATGGAAACAAAAACACTAAAATGTCTGGTCTACGAGTGTTACAAAATATGATAAGGAGTAGAATCAAAATTTATTTATTTTGTATGTAGGCACTAACTACACAATAAAAATATGTGCATAAAAGATAAGATTTTAAATATTATTATTTAACATGATATATTGGGATATATATGAAGCCGATCCCGGAATCACGGAATTGTCAAACTGGTCAGAATCCTGGATCCCGTGATTGGAAACCCTAGCATCTGATACTCAGCAAATAGAAGCAGGATAACTTATCCTAAAAATATTGCCTATTGTTATTAATTAGAAAATAAAATAAATAAGAAATTAACACTGAATTTATCAAAGGTGTCGTCATTTATATATTTTTTTTTTTTAATCCATGTCCGCTCCCAATGTGGAGCATATGGCCTCCTAACGGAGGTATCTTAACAGAATTTTTTCTACGAGAACTGTTTGTTACTCAGTCGCTCAACCTCACTTCTTTCAAAGTGAGTAGGGAAAGAAGGATAAGGCTAGAACAGGACTAGTGGTTGGCTAATCGTTATTCTACGCCCAGTTATTAAAGGATCAGAAGGATTGGAGGAGAGGAAATGATGTGAATTGACATCACAAACACCCAGTCTTCGATCACAACTTTGAATTGAATAATTCTCAAATTCACTGTGATCTGACCGGGAATCGAACCCAGACCTGCGTGGTCGGAAGAGCAAGCTCTTACCAACTGGGCCACAGCAGGCGACATATAATATAAGAATATGCAATCCGTGAGACTGGTTTTAGTCTACAAATTAAATGCACAGAAATTCCAAGGCAGACGAGGATGTTTGAAATGAGTTGGAAACAGAAATATAAATATGTACAAGTGTTTTAGAGACGAAATGCGGAAATTATAATGAATAAATTAAACAAATTGTTCAACTTTCTTTTGTTTGCATATTCCATATTACTGTGTATTTTTTTATCGAATAAATATCATATGAGTAAACTCAATCTGTCGTAAAATTATAAGATAATTTTCACATATGTTTTTATTATATTGAGTTTAAAAAAAGTCATTTATTACCGTTGTGAATAAAAAGTGGTTTGGCGGAAATATGAGTTTTTAGTGAATATAAATTTGTAAAAATGTTATTAGACGGAAATATAAATATTGTTATATTCATTATAAACTTTATATAATATTTTAGACAGTGATAAATTGTTATAAAAAAGTTAAAAATCGCAATAATACGAGATATTTGTATTACAATAGAGCAGTAGCGGATTAAGCTCACGAGAGGCCCCAGCCGCAGTAAAAATTAGAGGTCCTGTTATTCGGATAAAATAAAAACATCAGAAAATTTCATGATAAAAATATTTTCAAATCTGAACAAAAAGTATATGCGTTATATAATAAAAGATATTTTTGAGGCCCCTAAAATTCGGAGGCCTCAAGCGCGCGCCTCATTTTCTTAAAATCATTCGATAAAATTTTGTTCAAGCTTTCTGTCACTGATAAAATCTAAAAATCTCATCTTCTGAAGTAATGATTGAACAACACCCATTGTTAATATTAACTTTTACATTATGTGACGTTCAGATTATTTACACTATGGCAATGTCGCCTGCTGTGGCCCAGTTGGTTACAGCTTGCTCTATCGATCACGCAGGTCTGGGTTCGATTCCCAGTCAGATCACAGCGAATTTGAGAATTATTCAATTCAAAGTTGTGAAAGACTGAGTATTTGTGATGTTAATTCACAGCATTTCCTCTCCTCCCATTCTTCTGATCCTTTAAAAACTGGGTCTAGCTATAGCGATTAGCCAACCACTAGTCCTGTTCTAGACTTTCCCTTCTTTCCCTACTACTCACTTTAAAAAATGTAAGGTCGAGCGACTGGGTAACAAACAGTTCTCGTAGAAAAAACTTGTGTTGAGATACCTCCATTAGGAGGCCATATGCTCCACATTGGGAGCGGAAAAGGATTTTAAAAAAATGTTATTTAAAAACGAAAATGTTTTTCGATTCAATTTAATGGGTCGATATAAATGGGACGCTGGAAAAGTTCTACTCTGTCAATTCCCATTTAAACACTACTGACTGTGAACCACCAAACAAAACACCACAACGCAGCTAATCCAAACTGGAGAACTTTGCTTTTATGGAATGTATTTAAATAAAGTCTCCGGAGAGAAGTTAATGGCCGAGTTTTGCCGCGAATTTATTTTCTCACGCCTGACGCCATTTTAGAGATCGGACATTTTGAATTTATCGAAGCAGGGTAACAGAACAATTCAAACACATTTCTTTTTCTTTTTTAAGTAACACATTATCGCAGACCATGATCACAAAACAATCAAAGTAAAAGTGAATAAAATTGTAAAATCACCTATTCTTTTTTTGGTTTCAACTATGGTAGCAAGCTGTTTTGGATATAATAATACAATGAATATATTAACGCATATTTGAATTTATTAACAACTAGCTGTAAGCCCGTTGACCTCAACGGGGGGATTTTGTTGCATTTTTAAGAAGTCAGAAAATTTACTGGCGTGAAAAATAAATTACAAACGTATTTATTGAATAAGCCAGAAATTCTAAAAGTAAAAGAAATATATCTCGGGGCATATATCGACAGCCCTGCCCTGCAGTATTTAAATTGTATATAATATATTTTTTAGAATAATTGAAATGTTTAAGTTTGCTAACAAATATATTTCGTAGAAGAAGAAATATACCTCGGGACATATATCGACAGCCCTGCAGTATTTAAATTGTAAATTATTTAATTTTTGGAAAAATGTTTAAGTTTGCTAACAACTATTTTTCGTAGTAGCAGAAATAGACCTCGTAAATTACTTAATTTTTGGAATAATGTTTAAGTTTGCTAACAATTATTTTTCGTAGTAGCAGAAATAGACCTCTATTATGTATATATATTTTATTCAACTAATTTTCAAGTACGCTAACAAATATATTTCGTAGAAGAAGAAAAAGACCCGAGGACAGTATTAATTAGTACAAACATATTTGTGATTTGTGATTATTATTTTATCGACTATTAATATATATATTTTGGATTGACGATGCAGAAATTATTTTCATTCATTTTATGGTTTTTATGGTTTAGCTATGATGAAGTGAGAAGTTTGTTAAGCCTACCAAAAAATAGATGGAAACGAGTTATTTTTACCGAACATTAAGGGTTCCCGGGGAAACCCGGGTCGTGACAAAATCTGTGGGAGTGTACATAATTTGAACGATTCAAATTTAATATTGAAATTCCACCAAGCACCTTCAGTCGAAATCTTAACTGAACATTAAGAGATTGTTTGAAAAACTATTTTCATACTTTTCATAATAAACTTTTTTTTAAAACTGATATATTTTTGTCATAAAAAACATAATTATTGCGAAAATAGTGAACAAAAATCAACATCAAAATTAAAATATGTATTTAGGAGAAAAATCGAAACAACCGCTTATTTCAATAATCCTTCTTAATATTCAATCATTGTGAAATTTTAATTCTTAAAACTGATTCTATAATAACAATATAAATTTGTATTTTATAATCAATAACGGTTAACTCAGCCAATTAACAATTTTATAATCATGAATAATTATTACATTATACTGTTAACCTAACCTAACCTAACCCAATAAAATAATTTAATACCTAAAGTATTTTTTAAATGTATTTGTATTTATTTTTATTTATACAAAATAAATTCAAGTAACTTTAATTCGTCATCTTCGACAGCTTACACAAGTGATCATTTTAAAATATAAGTGATAAGCCTCAAAAATTACAAAACACATAATTTGTGCAATCTAGTAAATTCAAAAATTCAAAGACACAAAACAAGCATCACTCGTTAAAAATCTCGATTTGATGTTTTGATTGATTTTTTTTATTCCGTTAGCTGCATCCCAATACCTTTGCCATCGCTAGTTCCGTGAGTTTATGGCGTGTTCACATTTCTCATCGTTTCTTGACTGGATGGAATGAGAAATGTAATATAAAATTTTTGCCACCGAATCACGAGAAATTTTTTATACTAACTCTCTCCCGATAAGGAGCATTTATATTTCATTTCTGTGAAAGCTTTTTATTCTTGAGGGTTTTTTTTTTGCTAAACTCTTGGAAAACAGTACAATTGTATTACCGATTTATCATGTTCTTAATAGAATTTTGAAAAACCAATGTCACAATCGTTATGAGGATATTAGAAAAAAAAAAGTTATTTGCATTGAATTGAAGGCTCGGTAAACAAAGGCAAAAGTTTTCAAAATCCTAAAATGTTCTTAACTTTTTTTTATATTTATAACGTCCGAAAAAAACAATGTTGAATATTCTTTTTACTATTTATTATCTTACTGGTTTAAAGATACCTAGAAAATAATAATTATTAGTTATTGATATTGTTTGTTGTAGCTTCTATCTCGTGTAGAATAAATAATACAATTTGTCAAAGTAGTTTAATTTGATTTTTCAATAAGTTTATCGCTCCAACACTACTTTTTATGTGTAAGCAGCTGTTTTCCCCGGTAGCCTTCCGTAACGCAATAAAGATAAAATAATCGATTTTATTCGTCATGTTCTTAGACCTTACTGAAGAGATCGATATATTAACACTTACGGTACTGAGAGTAAAAAAATATAAGTTGTCCGAAGAGAGGTCTTTTCACTACCCCAATCATATTAACCTTGTTTTTATGAATTTCAATAAAAAATAATCTAAGTGCCTTAAAATATCATTCTACATCAGTCATCATACATTTCTTTAGAAAATATATGTGTGTTTTTTTATAAATAGTCATATTTTAAGTCGCGCGTAAAAAGATGTCATCCCGGCACATCTATCAAATCGCAACTGACGAAATTTCTGATGAAATTGCGAATGCTATTTTACGCGCGACCGCTTATCACCGCCTTTTCATGTTACCAGATCTTATATAAAATGAGGCATCAATATAAGATACTGTGAATTTGTTCAGTATAGTATTTGAGGATAGATAAATTATTATCTATAACTTCGTACGCATCAATCTGTTTTTTGTTAAGAAAGATAAAGCAAAGAAATATTTGAAATTTATGCAATAAAATATTCAGGTCTATATTTACCAACCAAATTATTTTACCATAATATCTTTGAAAATCCTCAAAATGCAATGAAGGCATTAATTACTGTTTTACTAAGCTTAAATTGTTGTCTCAAATAATAGACTGACATGCAACTAATAAATCACCCACAGCTAGGTGTGACTGAGAGCTACGCACCGTGGCAATGCCATCGCCTGATGGTTTCGTAGCGTATGGATGTGCTACGAGGGTGCCACGTGTGTTGTAGCAGGCAAGCTATATTATCTATAGCATCCCCGTGGCTCTGTGACGCATACCCGTTAATCATGGCAGGCTGACATTGAAATATACACGTGACAAATAAAAGAATACCTAATAACAACAGTAATGATAGCGAAAATGGAAGCTCAAGAGAGATACGACTGAAATGTATAAAAAAAAACGTAATCAAATACCCACCATTTACATTTGGAATGAGATATTTTTAAAGATAATAGACACATATTTTAAAATACAGTCCTGAATTTATATAATTTATTTGCATCAAATAATTGGACATGTATTTTGCATCGTTCTCTGGGGTTGCAATGTCCATATGTTCCTGTGAGTCCCAGAAAAAGAATTTTCCATTGATTGATAGGCTGATATTCGCAGGAATGAATGTGAGCGATGAAGCTAGATATTTCAAGACAAAAAATATCCCTCGCTTCACAACACGTCATCACTATTTGGCACGTCGTATAACATTTATGAGAAAATAAATATTTTATAGGACGAACCACACGAAACGTAAAAATAGAACGGAATTGACGACCGCCTCGGGAACCTAGAGAGAATTGCAACCACTTTATTGAACGAGACATTGATGAATTAGTTTCACAAAACCAACGAGAACGATTTTAGTTACTTATGTTTCATTCTTCTCTTTAGATTTAGAAATAAAATTTGAACATAAAGCTTTTTTTAATCCATGCCCGATCCTAATGCGGAACAAATAGCTTCCTAATTAAGGTATCTCGGACAGAAGTTTTTGTTTTGAGAAGTTCCTAAACCTTACTTTTTCAATGAGAGTTTTAAGTATATACTCATAAGGTTAGCACAGGACTAGTGGTTAACTAATCCCTCTCGCTGTGTCCGTTATTTAAGGATTTAAAGGGTGGGCGGGAATTTTTAGACAACAAAAACATCCATTTCGTATAACAAAAATCGATTAAAGAATGAAATCGTTGCGCCTCGTACCCGAAATGTTATGTAAATTAACTTTATTATGTTTTCCACGTGTGTGCTTTTCAATACAATTATTTATCCGCAATCGATGTGTACTAGGGAACCATAATTTAAAATACTTAAGTTTTAGCGTCGCTAATAAATCACTTCACTTAGTTAAACTGTTCAGAATTCGAACTATAGAAAGAAATTTTCTCAGTCATTCATTTTTGCGACATAATTTTCTTTGATATTTCGATCCCTTCCTACCTCAATCAATCGTCGAAAACGGGACGTGGAGACAGCTTTGGTTTATCGTTTCTTACCTGCAAACAAAAAAAACATCATGTATTTTTTAATATAATATATGATTTCAAAAGCTGATGTCCTTAAAATCTCTTTTACACTATAAAACTACTCTTTACGTCTTCATTATAATTATATATATCGAATCAGTTTTTAATAGACAGTAGCAGGTTTTAGAAAATTTTCACAACCATCATATTAATTAATCTCATAAGATGTATTGCCATCTATTAAGACATTTTTTTATTACTCAACTATTGTATTTATATTGCCATAATGACACATTTAATTTTTAAAATAATAATATTATAAAATAATCGAATCATATCAATCATACTAAAATTAAATGAAATTATAATTTTATAATATCACACATGCATTAATCAATAAATTTTGATTTTTCTAATATGATATTTAAAGTTGTTTTAAATCAATAAAATCATTTAAAAACAACTCTATTACATTCATAATGAGGTAGGTATATTGAGGTAAAATTATAATTTATTTTGGAACTGTAGATAATACATGTTTTAACGTAAATTATTCAAAATTATTTATTTCAGCGAATCATTTTTCTTACCAATAAAATTTCGATGGTAACACTAGAATTTTTTAAATCCAGATTTCAACTGAAAATTATTTCACTTTTAGGGTGTTCACTGTCAATACTTGGTGGAAAGGCATTATATTAGTAAAAACATAATATTCCTTTGTACTTTATTCCACTTTATTTAATATGTCAGGACCGGTTGACGGTTGATCAGTTGACGATGCTCGTAATGAGCGAAACCGGTCCTGACATATTAAATAAAGTGGAATGAAGTACAAAGGAATATTGTGTTTTTACTAATGAAAATTATTTATAGAATGTCAATATGAAATTTGAATCAGGGAATATTCTACGTTTGAATACGTTTTGTCACAATAAACATGTCTGATAATACACACCATTTCGAAATCAGTCGACATTTCTGTGTTATGATCATTAGGACCGCTTTTTAATGATTACCAATCCTAATGATCAAATGTAATTTTGAAAAACTACAAATTTTGTAATTGTTTATAAGAATACTTTCCTTGTTTAAATTGAATTGTATTGTTATCAAATCTCCTGAAAATTTCATTATAAGGCACACAATTAAAAACTCTGTACCAGTCTAAAAACCGATAAGCTTGCTCAACCGATATAAAATTTAATCAAACGAAGATGTTATTAAAATAAAATTTAAAAAAATACGAGATTTATGACTATAATAAAAGTTGGCAATCACTATAAGGAAATAAACTCATTAGAAGTCTTATTTAACTTACTAATAAAAACAAGGATAATTATGATAAATTAATGAGCTAATTTTCTTAGAAAGGAAGTTGAAATAATATGGAAGTTTTTAATGTACAATATGGTTTCTTATATCTAGAAAGTCATTATGTTAAACAAAATTAAATTTTACACGGCATTAATTCTGCAAAATAAACATTATTCGGTACAAAAACGTTTAATTTGAAAATTTACATTCTTCGTGATACTTTTGAATTTAACGAGAGATCATGTATAAATCTAAGAGAATTTTACAAATAGCAGTGTGGATTGATTTAAGTTTCTTTAATTTTGAAACAAACTATATCGACTGTGGAAAGGAAAAAGGACGTAGCCAACAGTTTTTCGAAAACAGGATTTTTTCGATTATCACAATATATCAAACATGATACACGTTCTATCAAAAGGATGCAAGCTGCAAATGCCGAATTAGTATCTAAATTCAGCATTTAAGTTTGAAAAAAATGACCTTGTAAATCAAGATAGTTTTTGCTCTTCGACGCGCATTCTTAACTGACAACTGGTTCAATCCGTTTCCGATTATTATATTAAATTACTGAATCAATACAAAACAATTTGACATTTTGAATGTTGGTGTGGACAAATAACTAATTAAAAATAAAATGGACCTTTCGTAAATTATGACATCTGTGAAAAAGAACGATAACTTTCAGTGAAAAAAATACTGCCCTATTAAAATTAGCATCGACATAATTATTATCAAGCTGGCTGGACTCGTGACTAGCGAGTTGACCAATAATAATTATAGATTTAGTGAAGTGTAAATAATTAGCGATAGATGTCAGTAAATTCATTAAAATATTTCATAAAACTCATATAAATTAATCGTATCTGATTAGCTATACTCGAAGATATTTTTTTTGTACCGTGCGTAAGTTATAATAAATAGTATTCAATAAATTATAATCTATAAACAATTTTCATTAAGATGTGTTGCACGTTCCAAAGTCACGCCAATTAATTAATCATTAAAACGTTTAAGTTATAGGTATGATGGCATGTTACATTTAATCATTTGTTTATTTATAACAACACACTGTAATTTGAAATTGGTTCTAAATTTAACGTAGCTGTCATTTCGTTCGAATGGAATAAACTATTTTAAATCCATAATCGATAATCAACTGTTTTTTTTTTTAAATATTTGTCAGTTCTCAAAATAAAATGAATGAGATATTTGGCGGCATTTTTCGCTGCATCGAATTACTTTACCCTGTGTCTTAAAAGATAACGACGATTATTTCATATGATATTTTTTTAGTAGAGTAGAGAAATGTAAATAAAGAAACGTGTTAAACAAAATAAAAGTCCAATAGCAATTATCTTGATAAAAAAAAATACGTATTTGATTTGTTTACACTTGGGACACTGGGATTGTTACGGCAATATATATTCAACATTAATTTTACTCAAAACGATTATTTCCGATTTGATAGATAAAATTAGAAATTTTATTTCATCAATAGATACAATCTAAATTGTGATATATTATTAAATTTATTGTGCAAAGGGAAATGTCAAAGCAATAAAATTATTGATTCGAATAATCAAAGCGGAAATGATAATTACAGTGATACTCATCTTCTTGACTAGCGAATCGTGATGTACCAATAAAATGTTTACTATTGCTAGTATTTCTACTCTAAAATTAAATAGCAATTCCACGAACTAAAAAAATATGAAATATATATTAATTATATCAATGTTCCATGACTTTCATTTGTTATTGTTTTTATGACTGGAAAAGTTCAAATCAAACTATAAAATTATTATGACTTGCTCAGATAAATTGAAACTTACTTGAACAAAACAAGTTTAACTAATATTTCAATGGATTTAAAATAAATATTTCCAACCGTGTTTCTTCCCATCAAACATTTACAGATTACAAATAAATTAACTTTTCCGGTTCTAAGCTCAAGAGATGCGACCCCAATACCCACATTTTCTTAAATATCTATTTTAACATGGGTGATACAATGTTTATAATTAAGGTATTCTTATATCATAATTTTTTGGACCTTTTGTAGTTTATATAAATACGCGATAACGCGATGCGATAACGAAATAAGCGCCCGCTTATCAGCAATCGTTCGTAAGATAACTGGACTGAACGCGTCAGTTGCAAATTCATATTTGTACTGGAATGACGTATTTTTTACGCGCAACTTAAAATATGATTATGTATTAAAAAAACACGGATTTTTATAAAAAAAAAAACGGATGAGGAGTGATGCAGAGAGATATTTTAAAGCCCGTAGACTATTTTTTTTTTGAATTTCATAAGAATAAGGCCAATAATGAGGAAACCACTGGGGTCTCTAAACGACCCCCATCGGCAGAGAAGTATTTTTCTAGTTTCCGAGCCGAGAGAGTTAATATAAAAAAAATGATATTATTAGTTTAAGCGTTTAAGGTATTTAATTAGTGGACCTAATTATTTGATATTTATATATATTATAACAGAGACCTGTCCTGTTACTGAATGGTATGTATTTGGTACCGTGAACTCTGGTTTGAATCACTATACGATGCTTTCATTAATTAGAAGATTTGTATATCCATGTTTGTAATGTTTACGATCCGTCCCGTCCACGGCGCGTTTAAAAAAAATAACTTCCCATCATTACTTTTCTAAAACTATCCAATTATCTTGCCTTATCCTAAAAACAAAAGATTAGCGGCTGAGAAGCAAACAGGTCTCGTAAAAAAATCGTCAATATGTATATATGCACAATTGAAACGGACGTGGTGTAACCAGTGGTCGTTAAATAACCATTTCATTTGCTTTGCATTGAGAGGTGATGCTGAATAGCATAAAACTGATGCATGTAAATGCGTTCGTTTTGTAAGAACTGCATAACATTTAAAAAAAAAACAATTGGGTTGAATTCACTATAAAAATCTGAATGCATTCTAAAGAGTAAACTTCACTCACGATTGAAGTAAACCTGATTAGCAATTTTGCAATTACTGAACGGTTTGCCTATTTCAATAACGATAACGAGGCAAAAATATATGGGTTGTGCTGCAACATCTATTGTCTGCATGAACGCAATTATGGTGCAGCTGATCAAAGAACATCCAATATACGTAATATTTTGATTGGAATATTAAAATGATATCAATTTCATTGAATTCAATGTGATATTTATTATAATAAATCACATTCAAAGTCTTCACAGTTACTTATTAGTAAAAACATTTGTTTATACTATTTCACTTCAATATCATATTTGAATCTTTAAACTGTGTGCTGTTTACAATAAACACAAGTTTAGCCTTCCGGCATTTTCGGTCAAAAGATACGCAAAAATAGAATTGAAAAGATATTTTCAGTGGGAAAATATTTGCCTTACCAAACGAGTTGCTGCTCGAAAATTCCTTGAAATCTTAACGCAACATCTTGTGATTGATTTCAATTTGATTATACGCCAAGTTTATTTTTACTGCAGTGTCATCTGCTGTCAAATTAGTTAACCTAAATTCTTAATCATTTCTTTAACGTTAAACACCGACTCACAATACCGTCCCATAACAAAATCATGCCGAGTCATTATCAAAATCGATTATTGAGTAAAGGCTGAATAGGTTTTGCTGGTGACCAGCGCCCGCCAATTATCATGTTCATAAGAATCTAGATTCTTGACACTATCTTCGATGGACTTCGATGAACTTTGTAGAAGTTAATTTTTAATATAAAATTTAATTTGATAACTTTGTTATTTACTTGTTGTGTTATAAAATGCGACACGTTCTTCGCCTCTATTAGAAACATCATCAGAAGTAACGTCGCAAGGTAGTACGAATAAACTAAATGAATAAGTTATAAAGTAAAAAATAAAATTTTAGGTTTGTATTTATTTCCATTGAAATGTACCACACATAATGTAAGTAATTCCCAATAAAAAAAATCAATTAATAACAATATTTTTCAATTCAAATTTATTATGTATCGTAATGGTTTTTTTAAACTTCCGAATTCATCAAAAATAACAAAAATACTAATGAAAAATTGATTTAAAGCATTAAATAAATTGTAAAATAACGTTTTCTGAGTAATGATACTATTTTTAAATTTATGAGACATAATTAATCATATATTTGGTGATATTCAGATTATTAATGATTTAATACATCAAATACCATATTAATTAATTAAAACCAAAACATTAAATATAATAGTATGAACTCTAATACTCGCTGTTTTTATGTACTGTTTTTATTACTATTTTCATAAAGTGAGTCGTAAAATTTGAATATAAAGTGACTTCGATTAACTTTTAAAGGAGACATTAAATGTATTTTCTGCGAATCAAATAATTCGATAACGAAATACTCACATTTGATGTTATTTGACAGTCAAAGAACTGATATTTTGTTCTTTAGAAATTTGCGGAAATTTCAAATATCTAGACTTCTCATGTCAATCACTGTTCTTAAGAAATTGTTGAAACAAGATAAATAAATTTCTTTCTTATTTATGTTTCTAAATAATAAGTTTGAAAAGTTATTATTAAAAAAATTAAGGTCACGACAGATGTTTTAAGATATTTTACAATACAATATTTTGATATCTTGAGTTTTTTTAAAATAAACCAAAGAAATTAATTTCACCACTTAATTAACAATCCCTATTCCTACAGCGGTTGGTAAAAAAAATATTTGTTATTTTTTTTAAAACTATGTCCGATCCTAATATGGAGTATGGACTACTAATGGAGTTTATTTCCACAGAATTTTTTCTATGAGAATTGTTTGTCACTCAGGTTCTCAATCTCTTTTTCCAAAGACAGTAGGAAGAGTGGGATAGGGTTAGAACAGGACTATTGGTTAGCCAATCGCTCTCGTTACGTCCCGTTTTAAGGATAAGATGTGTGGGAGGGGCGAATTAAACTCATCACATATGTACATGCATGTATTGATTGAAAAATCAATTTATATAACTGTCAATATTAGGATTCAGACCCGTGACCACCGTAAATGATCCCAGCGACGTTGACGTCTCGACCACGCAGGCGTTGTTAATTTAAAGTTGTCAGTGTATTTGTTTATTGATACATCGTTAAAAGTAAAAGTCACAACAAAACTTCACGTATAAATTTTGAAAAAATACATTTACAATGAAAATACTAAGATTAATTCCCGAGAGATATTTTTGTAAGAAAAAAGCTATTCTACAACAACCGAGGAGCGTGGATAGGGAATTTGTTCCCTTGGTGAGTGTTTACGGGTTGCGCTTTTAGAAAAGCACGATTAGCCCAAGCGTCTTATCTAAGATACGAGCTTTCAAGATTAATTGCATTGCTGAAGAACGATAAAAACATTTCCTCTTGTGTATTCTTGCTATAATTGTGTATAAAAGGTAAAGATTTTAATTAAATTGCAAGGAATAAAAAAAATAGATATTCTTCGTTACAATAAAATCAATTGTTATCCGTAAGTTTCGTATGCATTTTGTAACGTAGAAATAGCAACATATTAGCAATATAAAATGAGTAATATTTAATTACACAGTTAAATGCAAAAATTTGTATTGGCTAGCATTAAAACTGTTTTCTTTTTGTTTATCAGAAATTTCAGATATGTTTCAAAACAATTTTTTTATGCTCAAATTTGTATGCTTATCAGTGCAATTCATTCGTTTAATTTATTTCAACAACTTTAAAATATGTTTTATAAAATAACCAGCCAAAAAAAATCAAAAATAAATTAAGTATTTGAATTTGTCCTATTTTAAGTGTTAAGTAATGGCAGATTTCACTGGATAGACCAGTGGAGGGGAACCTGCGGCCTTTTTGGCTACTCTGATGCGGCTTTTGATTTAAAAAAATATACGCAAGCATTAAAAAAGAGCGTAATCAACCCATTATATGTTCGACATTCGAAAAAAAGGGGGAAGGTTTGCCTACTTTTTCTTTTCTGCGGCCTTATGTTGAATCAGATAAATGAGTGTGGCCTTTAGAAATGAAATGGTTCCCCACTCTTGGACTAGACTTTCAGTTCGGATAAATTTTTTATTCAATCTTTTTACAGATTTTTGTTCCAATGTATGGTTTTTTGTGGTTTCTAAATTCCATTACACCCATCTGATCCCAAAACACGGGAAGCAATGAATGCGATTAACCCTTCAGAGACGAGAGCTTTTTTTCGATTAAAAAAAATAATTTTAAGCAGCCACGGATAACTTTTATTCCTTTAACAAATTGTTTAAAAAAAAACGCAACGTCGTTGTATAGAAACCACGCATGACTATATGGTCATGCTCATCCTTTTATTACCGTGTAACATTGTGTACGGAAAATAATAAAGACGAGCGTGACCGGATGGGCACGCAAACATTCGGGGTTGAAATATAATTAAACCTGACATTTTGAAAAATATTTACAATTTGACCTATATAGATCAACATAATTTCAAGACAAATATATTAGCAAAATAACTGTAAAAAATTTGATGTTTTGATTAAAAAATAACTAACAGTTTCAAAAAGTCCATAAAAAAAACGAAAATTAAAAAAATCGCATGCGCTTTTGGTGGCCGTTTCTGTCCTCGCGGCTGATGATTAACTGAAGTCTGTACCCTTCTTAACCAAATATGAGTGAAAGTAACGATATTCAGGTAGAAAAAGGATGAATAGTGGTATCAATAGAAAACGGTGTTTACTGTGACCATTTGGTCACGCTCGTCCTTGGAGGGTTAACTAACCACTTTTCCGTGTTTTACCCATTATTTAGATCTCTTAGATCTTAGAATCTCCGTTTAGAGTATATATCCTAAATATTAGAGATCAAACATGTTTAACGAAAAAAAAAACATCGAATTCGTTTCAATATAATGTGTCTCGCGTATTTCATTTATTTGAGAATCGTGTTCATATTGATAAAAAGAAACACAGATTCAAATAAACAGAAAATAGTAATATTCGAGACGCGTTATTTTACGCCATTTTTTTTTTGCCACGGAGCCATGGTCGTGGATTCCATAAGTACAGGCCTCCCATATTGTGTAGGCACTCAACTGAAATGATCGCATTCAAATCCGGTGGTGAAGTGCCATTAACATAAGTATTCCCATAAGCAGTGATTATCACGTGAACTCACTTCTGGTGCAGGAGTCGTAAACTTTGAACGCTCGATTAAGATGTGAATTTATTTTTACACCCTTACATAAAAAATAAATGTCTTTATGCATTCGAGTTACGGGCTAAGCGTAAGCATGATTGTAAAATCAATATGCAGAATTAAATATTCATACTTACAAGTGTTTCGAACTTTACATCTTCATTTTTTTTTTAAATACTAGAGTTTAAAACTTAATTTTAGATTTAAATTTTACAGTTGATGTTAATTGATTTATGATTGAATGAGACACGCAAATCGCATCACGGTTAATCGAAAAATTGAAAATTTACGAGTCTTACTTGAGTTTCTAGTTTTGTATTATCATTTAAAAAAATACTATTCATATTTCAAAACCTTTTTAATAGTTTTAGGCGTAAAAAATGTTATATATTAACTATTTGAAGTTTCTAGTTACAAAAGACGATGTTTAAACATTTTACATATTTGCGACAAACGATGTTTTAATGTTAAAACAGAGATTATTTGTTTTAAGTTACGTTTCTTTTTTCAATTAGTAAAATTACTTTTCACAATAACTCTTCAGAACAGATAATTCATAATTTGCATGTGTGTTTGTTTATTAAAATAGAATATTAAAAAATCGTTTTATATATATATAATATATTATCGATGTTTTATTGATGACTCTTGTATCACCGTTTTGCTTAGAATGTATGTCAAAAGACATCATAGGTCAATTAGACAAACCAGATATTTACAAATAGTCAAATAATGCTTATGGCAAAATTTAAATTATTCTATCTTTACTGAGAGGTCACTTGATTACCAATTACAATTCAAATTCAAAAATAATTTTGAGCAATCGTCAGGCTTAGCAGCTTATGAGATAAGTACGATGGCTTAAATTTTCGAGCTGTAATTGTCTTTTTCAGCAGTCAGTTTATTGTTGAGTATCTAATTAAAATTTAATCCTTTTTCAGTCTAGTTTGACTTTGAATTTAAACGTAAATATACATATTTTTTAACTAAACACTTCTCGATAAATTCAATTTCAAGCATTAGCTCAGAGAGATTTCTTTTTTTTACAATAATGGCATTAGATACATTGATTTCTAGTGTATACGAAAGAGTGTCGTACAATATATTTCTGAATTTTTGACCATGATTTTTTCTGATTGGAAAAATAAGAACTCTCCAATATTAACTATTTTTACCAAGGACCGTTGCAAGAGAATATGCCAGCCTTTCTCGACAAAGACAAATATGGCAGTGTGGATTACGAGAAATGTCCCATTTTAGACTTAATCGAAATTCAAGGAAAAAAATGTAAGTGATTTCGAATCATATTTCTTAAAACTACTCTGAACTCTACTTTGAAACAATGTTGCAAATTCTTGTAACAGTGTTTGAGTCTTTGTTGTTTTAAACGTTATCTGACATCGTGATAATTAAAGATCATAACTACAATTATATAAAAGAAAAAAGACAAAACAATTATTTTGAATGGTATACTTAAATGGAATCAATGCTTGAGCATTGTTTACAGTATTTGAACTGCTCATTGGTTTTGTTTGATCACAGACGGAGATGCAAAATTGATATTTACAATTTTGCGTGTAGGTGCATCATACTCAGACATGTACTACCTAGTCGCTCTCTAAATGTTGTTAAAACATTTGCTTTAGTTATCACATTAATTAATACTTTAAATAAATATGTTCTGTAGAATTATTAGAATCTCTGCTTGAGCGTAATATGGTAAATACTCATCGTTATTTAGGGCAATATGGTGGCTATGTACTTAGAAGCATTGTGTTTAAACACAGCTCGGGTGATTGCATTTCTATTTGAGTCGGTCGAGTAAGCATTTCTACAGCATATATAATATATTTACTCGTAGTAGACAAAATAAAAATCCTGTTTCCAGTGGATAGTGCATTGCACGTTTAATATTTTATTTTAATTTAATTATTGATGGATTATTTTGGATTAGAAATAATGATTTTATAATTATGATTTTTGTGTATTCTGTGAATTTAAATTCACAGAATTACGTATTTCAATATGTAACGATATACGACACGACATCACAAACACACACATCCAAAATTGAATCGTTAAAATTATGTACATTCACACAAATTTTGTCAATAACGACTCAGGTTTTGCTTTTCTGCATCTTCAGGCGTTCAAGTGCACGAATGAACTTGAACTGAATTTGAACTTGAATGTACATAATTTGAAAGATTCAAATTTAATATTGAAATTCCACCAAGCACCTTCAGTCGAAATCTTAAATTACACATATCCAAGTTCTCAATTATTACATGTTGACCCTGAAGACATCCCCGTTTGGATTAGGTTAGGTTAGGCTAAACTTTTGATCGCTAAGCAAAGCTTTTACCATTCTGATAAATTTTACCAAGACACTAAATTCTTATTGACACTTATCAAAATATAATTACAATATTTTTTTTAAATAAAAAAATAAAAAATTGGCATCTTAAAAAACAATCAAAGTGGAGCATATTTTTTTCACAAAACAACGATTTCAAAAAAGTTTCTATTGTTTGACGAAATTATTAAATATTTGTTGACACAAATTTAAGTTTTAACAGGAAAGGACCATAATTCGTGCTCTCATTTTGTTAAACAAAACATAACTAATCCGCTACGTCCACAGTCATTAATTAAAGTTAGTGCTAAAATTATTATTACTTGAAACATTTCATGTTGTACACTAAATTATTTTTTATGACACCTCTGTACTAGTAAATCACATTATTTTTCCACGCTTTAATGGCTGGAAACCTTTCACGTGTCAGGCATTAATTTTTCGTGAAAAAAAACAGCCCATGCGGAGCTATGTTTTAATAAAATTTAACGTTATCATTTAATTTCTGGAATATTAACATCATTTACAATTTTTTCGATGAATATTTTTGTTTACACATACACTTTGTAATATACAGCATTACTGGTTTAACATAAATTAATCTTAGGGAAGCACATAAAGCGTTGTCATCATAGGACCCTTAGAACAAAAAAAAAGTATTTTTGTCAAAGTCGTTGAATAAAAGAATCATATCGACTCGCTAAAAAATATTTTGACCATAAAAGTACAACCAAGATTGAATGACATTTTTCCATTAGATTCTTTGTATTTTTCAAAATTTTCTTATTATATTCATATAACCTTTAAATAACCAACTGTCTGATAACGTATCATTATCTTAATTATGCATTGTGTAGACAGGTTTGCTGCCCCACAACATCTGAAATTACTACTCATATTTTTGGTCCGATGCAGAGCTGCACGATTTTTTTTTTCAATGCACTATTATGTTTACATGTTTGTTTGTTCGTACTTTATGTGTTGCCACACCGCTCATCCGATTGCAATAAAGCTTTGAAAAAAGAATTGCTCTTCCGGGAAGGTTATAGGCATATTAAAATTAACTTACAGTAGGTCTTATATATAAAAATCATGTCTACCGTTCATGCAATTCAACTGTCAACCGTCGACTGACGATCAAACAGCACGGAGGGAATTCTGAATATCCCGATACCTCTGTGATGTTTTCAAAATTTTTGATTGCCTCAATGACTGTGAATGGTTAAAATGTCACTTCCAAAAATCCCTGCAGAGTGTGAAGGCTTAAGCTGAACAGCCTGTCATTTGGAGAGGCGGTCGTGTAATTAGCGACTACACACTCGTAGCGGATGGTTATGTGAGATTTTTTTGTACATGTCAACTCCCAATATAGATCTCAACCGGAAGTTTTCTAGGAAAATTAATTTTACTCATATGTTTTGAAGAGAGAAAGGATAGGACTGGAACAGGATTAGTATTTAGCTAATCGCTCTCGTTACGCACCGTTTTGGATTGGAATGATGGGATTTTTTAGACATAACAATGAAATTTACGAAAAAGTACTGTTAGTATTATGAATTGAGCTCGTGAGATGCGTCACGGAAGTTAACGATGTTGACCACTGCACCAAGAGTCCGAAATTTTATGACTCAAATAAAATCACATAAATCCAACGATAATTACTGATTTTAAAGCTTCAATTTAATAAAATCTCGACAAAACTAGCATCCACAACGATTCAATTATTTATCGACGTGGCATTTACTTGGTTTCTAGAACTCCATTTTAACAGGGTTAAAATAGCATAGTATTTAATTCTAAAGTTTTTTTTATATTTATTAGTTGATAGCTATTATTTATTTGGCTTTCGCCAACGTCAGAACTATGATTAAACTCACATTTTTCTCAACTATATATATATACATACTTCTCGGAAGAGATACACAATGCATCATATTATTCACTCTATCATCCTAATTCAAATTACAATTATAATAGTACACTTATTAAATATTACTTTAGTGTTTCTAGCCCCAGATTGCTTATCGTTTTAAGAAACACTAGAGTCTTGAACGTATTTAGTGACTAGACTTTAGAACTAAATACGATCCTATTTTTAACCTACAATTCAATTATTTGTCCTATTACTATTTCTAATAAAGTATTATTTATTATGAATTTACATACTTAAATAATATAAAATTTGAATCGTTCAAATTATGTACACTCCCACAGATTTTGTCACTTACGACTCGGGTTTCGCCTTTCGGCATCTTCAGGCGTTCAAGCGCATGGATGAACTTGAACTGACGCCTAGTAAATGAGTGTTTCGTGTTTATGTATTAAATAAATGTATCACTGAGTCTAAAGCCATTGCTGGCGAAAAGGATAAGCTCATGGGAATACCCAAAGATTTGAGTAGTGAGTGGTTTTAAGAATTATATTTATTTGTTTGTCGGCAAAGGTTTTATGATATTATTTATATAGGGTATAGAAGTGGAGATCCCGGAAGGTTTAATATTTCATTTAAAATCGGAAGGCTATGCAACTGTGCCCTATTGATTTCTAAAATTTCCTGGAAAAAGAGCTTATGACTGTCCGTGTAGCATTTTTATCCCTTGTTCCTGATTGAACACGTGTCCTTCCGAAATTAAGTGATCAGCAAAAGTAGACGTGTCCTTTTTCAGTCTAAAGGCTGCCATATGTTCTAATACTCTGATGTTTAAAGTCCTTTCTGTTTTGCCGATATAAAATTTTGTACAACAAGAGCATTGTAATCTATAATTTAATATTGAAATTACACCAAGCACCTTCAGTCGAAATCTTAAATTATATAAATAATATAACGTTATTTGAACGACGAATTGTATATTATTTTATTTCCGATGGATTGGTTTCCAAAAATAATCAGAACCGTTGTTAATAAATGAATCGCACGTTGAAAATAAAACAGAGTATATTTTATACCAAAAAGATATTTAATCGAAAATCCACATGTCTGGTGCAATTTCAAAGTTATTTGTACTGTTATAAAAGCTACACAGCAATGTTTATTGTTTTCGTTTTAAAAGCGATTTCTGCAATCTTTTTATTTTATAGCGGATGTTGCTTTATCTCTCGTGATTTATGCTTTTTTCAGTTGTTTATCATTTTACTAGCTCTGGCCTGAAAATTAGTAGAAACGTATTTAAATCCATTATTATGAAGGTAAGTTGCAATACAAACCACTGTTCATTTATCATTCAAAAAATTATAATTGAAGAGACTTTTTCTAAAATTGTTTAATCTCACATTTTTCGTCTCTCTGAGGTTCGCAGAGAAAATTCACCACAAACAACGCTTTTTAACATCATAGAACTGCATGAAATTTCCCAAAAAATGTACAAAGTCTACATACAGTATTTGCAAAATATCTCCAGATGGCTAATACATATCAAGTCAGGTGGTTTGTTATTTTTCTTTTTAACTAGCATGGTAACGAATGAGTGGTAACTTATGAATTTTGGAATTCAATTGCTGAGCTCTGCACGGATTATCACATTATCTGATTATAACTAATAAGCTAGTTTAAATAATGCCTTTTAAAAGTATGTTTGAAGAAAAGTCCATGGTTTAGTAAATTTCTTTTACACGTTTCGATTGAATACGTAGATAATAGGCTAGAATTAGGTTAATGAAACGGATATAACAAAGGTGATGATGCAAATACAACCTGTTCGTTCAATTTATTAGAGCTAGGTAAGAATTTATGTATATTTATTTCTAAGATCTCTTGTTTATCATGTTTTAAAGATTTATTAATTAAATAAAAATAAAAATTAAATTAAATAAAATTAATTAAATTAGATAAATCCTTTTCATTGTTAATAGTTGCTTACACCTTTTATTTCAATTTAAATTTGTATAAATAGCACTGTTTACATATTTTTCTTATCAGTTGATAATGCTCGCGATGAGCGAAACCGGTCCTGATCCAATAAATTTTATGTGGAAAAAGTACTAAAAATGTTTTATTATTTTTATTATGAAAGTATAATAATTCATTAATCTCATACTTAAATATATACACGTAATCCTAATGTTTACATATAAATATATAAAACATATATTTGACATTACGGCTTATCGCCAAATATTAAAAAAAATAGAAAATCTTAATTTAATAGTCACTCGAGATCAACTCAAAAAAAAGACATCACACCCATGTCTCAAATTTAAATAGAAAAAATGAATTTGATATTGACCTAACTGAGATTTAAGCCCGGCCTGGTCGCTAGGGCGAACATATCAACTAGATCACAGAGGGTGACACATATAACATTCAGATTACATTTTTTTTTGTATACCGGCAGAGAAAAAAAGGTTTTACGGTATCACAGACTATCAATTGAGTAACACTGCTCTGGAAAATTAAAAGAAAATCGTATTTCATGTTGAGTCTGGCTTTCATTTTCCCATGTAGCACTTTTCTTGGCAATGCATCAAGCTTGCAGAAAATAGAGGTGCAGAGCGGTAATGTAATGTAAGAAATCATAGGCCTCGGGGGTGACGCCGCACTTCTCAAATGGGGCGAAAGAGGGCGAATCGCTCGCCGGAAATTGAGTTGCCGATTGGAATTACGTCGGCGGAACGGAAGTTATCTCTCACCGTCGACGAATTAGTTCTGCCTGTTCGCACCCTGCCTGCCAGACATATAACTCCGAAAACGAGCATGTAGACACATCGATGTGTCCCAAATAGGGGCGAACTCGTGCGAATCGAATTTGGTATCAATGTTTAATTAGTGCAACGAATAATAATTTAGTTAGCGTACATCAGAGGTTGGGGGGATCGGGGTTAATTACACTAATACGGAGTAAAAATTAATATCTCGCTGGTGACGAAGATTCAATATACTTCATATTCACTAATTTCAATGTGTCACAAAGTCATAACGTTTATAAAAAAGAAACAGTATTTTTTTCTAATTCCAGGACCAAATGCTTATATAAAAAAATAAACAATGTATCACAATACATTTCAGCTTGAAAATTATTCATGAAATGATCAGGACTAGTTTTGGATTGATATTCTACAAAAAGCTTTGATTCATTTTTATACATAAAAAAATCCAACGCCATGTTGACGTATGTTGAATTTTTATAAGCACAGTTAATAAATATATTGAGGAGTAACAGCAAAAAAGATTCGAAATCCCAGGCGTGTATTTTGATGTTCAATTAGTCATTCAATAAAGTATGTTTAGCTAAATTTTAGCCTATGGTTGTCACAGTGTACTCATTTTTTGGTTCATAAATAAAAAAATGAACCAGTAGTTTATATAAATTAAAAAATATTGAAAACGTAGCAATGCCTTGTAAATGCTGTGCGTACAAGTTTAAGCAACGCATTCCTTCCTTTAAAAAATCAAATAATTGTTTTCTTATACAATATTTAACATTCTCTCAACGTAGACAACTCTTTCATAATGAATATAAAACAAATGAAAAACATAATCTAAAACAATTTTTCCGTATTAGCATATGTATGTTTTACTTGCGGTGTGCTGCGGAAATTTGAGGAAAATTCTAGCGCGTCTTGGTGAAGAAAAGTTTTCAGAACACTGGCTTGATAAATAATAAAATTTTCCATAAGCGAGTAAACATATATATTTTATATCCAAATAAGAACAAAGCGCAGATATTGTATCAACATTCTATGGTAATTCTAGAAATCAAAATTTTGTTATGACTGTTTCAAATCAATATGTACTAACCGTAAAGAAATATCTATAGAAACTAGGACGCTATTCCACGTATGCCATTTCTTCGAAAAGAAAAACATATATTATTGTTGATTGACAATTTGGTATTTGTATTTCTAAGAAAAACTTTCTATAAAAATTCCAAATATTTAATTTTTAAAAATACAACGGATAAATCCCAAGATTCTTTGCTAGTAAATAATTCATTGAGCATATTATTTATCCATGAAAGAATAACTCGAGCGCTTAGAAATTTACATACAAGCGTAACCTTTCCGTGCAACAAACATTTCGAAATTTACCCATTTTTGTCATTCTTAAGAAACCAACGTACAATGAATACGTGTATTTATTATGCGTGCAATTGTATGTACATTTCTGTAAAAGAAAACATTGAATGTTTTCTGATATTCGTAATTAAATCTGATCAAATCAAAACTTAATTAACACATTTGGATTATATAAGCTGTCCATTCTTGATGGAAATACTATATAGTTCTTGAAATATAAGTTACACTCAGTTGTTCGTAGTATTCCACAATTTTATAGTAATAACAGAACTGGTTTCGTTCAGTGATAGATCGTTTTCAAATATTAATTGAGTTGACAATCCATCAGCGGTTTTCTGGCACACACTGTCAGTTAAATGATATTTAGGTACTTTTAAAACACTTTTTTTCAGAATGCATTAGAAAAAGTTGAATTTCTAATAGATAACCTTATTAATACAATTTATTCAAACAAATTTGTTTCCTTGCACTGAACGAGTGTCATAAGCGTACAGTTGAAATAAATATTTTATTTTACGTGATATTGAAAGATGGAAGTTTGATCAACGCCTGCTTGCTAACCATACTATAAATGTACTTTTTGATGAAACGGTATCAATATTTAAAACACTGTTATTTATTTGATTTATAACACTGACATATTTTTTTTCTCCGCAGGTAAGAGAAAACCAGCTGAGAACTAGACAAAAATAAACTCACACCAGGTCAGTTTATTTTAAGAAATGGGTTAAGTGTGACAAAACTGGTTGAGTAAATATAATATAACATTTTTAAAATGAGACGTTTTCCACGTGTTTGATCGTCGCTTTTATATTTTCATTTATTACTCCTTAATTTCAATATCAGGTATTAATTAAATAATGACCTTAATACAACAGTGGACAACAATGTAATTTTTTAGACTGCCATTTTCAATTGATGGCAAAAAATCATTTTATCTTAAGACTATCCATTAGCTATACCATAATTAATGATAAGATATCACATTTCAAGCGCGCTTTTCACTGTTTTTTACGACATTATTCATTAAAGTAGTGATAACACATCTATAATGATTTATAAAGTTCAGGGTTGCCAACCGGTTTGGTCACCGATTACTAAATAATAAAATGAAAACATTCATAAATTAACAGACGTAAAAAAATACATGTTTATATTGTGAAGAAGGTATAATTTTAGGTAGAGCGATTAAATTACAGCCAGTTCTCATAAAACGACTTTTGTCGTGACGCTTTTCTAAGGGTACAAATCGTCACCGTATTACCAAAAGTTGATGCAATGAGGTAATTAATTACACGATGAGACTTTTAATATCAATTTTTTGTTTGATATAACTTATTTGATGCATTTATTTTACTCAAAAATTATCATATTTTTACTTACGAACATTTGCCAATAAAATGATTTTATGCTCTACATAAGGAACAAACACCGTAAATCAAATTTTAAAAAAAGCTTGAATTGAGAATGTGTTAATAATTTTAGGTCTAGGCTCAAAATATGTATGAGAACTAGAGGTCTGCACGGGCCGAAATTTTACAAAATTACTCGGTCCGAGTCCGTAAGACTCAGGTCCGACCCAGCCCGAGCCTGAGTCTAATACCACACTTGCTACCCAAACCCGCCCCGAAGCCCAGATTTATACTCCTCAGCCCGAAAAAAACCCGTTTTTTACAGATTTACAACAATTTACGATTCTCTATAGAACTGGTAATAATTTAAATCATCATGGCTGACTTATGACACGAACATAGTCTGAAATATTTTTCTGAAGACATAAATTCCTTACCCGGGCCCGGCTCGAGCCCGAATCTTAATTGCGCTTACCCGCCCGAACCCGACCCGCGGGTCGGGTCGAGAGAACTGATGGTTTGAGTGGCATAATTTGCAATAAGCTAATGATGAAAATGATATGCATCTTTCTTATTAACAGAATACTTGTCAGCCAAAAATTGACAGCTAACACCATTGAAGTAACATCACGAACAATACCATAAAACCTTTAAAATATGAACTCAAATGTTATCCGAGATGGGCGGAATTGAGTTCGTCTCGCCACAAAATGTCAGAGGTAGGTTTATCTCGAAAATATTTCAAGTCAAAGATCATCTATTCTCAGCAGTAAAGAGTTATTTAACAGACTTATGTATATAAAAGTTCAAATATATTATTATTTGAAAATTTAATTCTGCATTGTAACTAGGGATTGCAACATCCAGACGAATGTACCAATACCGGAATTTTATTATTTTATACGTTTCGTTTAAATCCATATTAGCTCTTAGTTCAAGAATATGGCCTCCTAATTGAAATATCGATCTGTCGGTCTTTTCTAAGATAACTACGTGCTACTCAAGTTGCTAAATCTCTCTTTTTTAAAAAGGTAGAGATATAAGGGTATGATTAGGACAGGAATAGTGGTTAGTCAATCGCTCTCGTTAAGTCCCGTTAATTTTAGAACCGGAACTTTGGAAGGGATTTTTTTGTTCAAAAATCAAAAAAGCCGAATTGAAAAATGCTGGTTGTACTGGGAACAGAACCTGTGAAATCCGTTACGGAACCCAACAATTACCGGTATAGCGATATAAAAAATATATCCAATCTAAAATCACCACTATACAATACCATTAAAAGCTTTATCTTAGTCATAACTTAAATAGTAATTTCGGTAGGTATTAAAAATACACAGTCAAAGTCACGGGTTTTTTCACGACCGACAGCCCTGAAGAAATACATCCTCTGAGATTTAACGCTCGTTGGACAACCAGTCCCTATAACTAACTATTCTACTCACATTGCAAATATTTACCTCGCTTTACGTTATTACAACTAATTAATTAATTATTTTTTATGTCAAGTGTTATGGATATATTTTTACTAAAACACTAATTCAAATTCAATGTTGTTTTAACTTTATTTCATATATATAATTCACACTTTATAAATAAATCACTTAATCTTATTAATCAAAATGATATCGAACTGAGTATCGGAAGTTTTTACTTGGCTGTCGACCTTTCGATTTCTACTCTCGATTGTAACTGAGTGAGATTTGGAGAGAAGGATATCGGTTTGGTTGAAAGGTTTATTGTTACAAGTTGTCGTAGATTATTTAACATAGCACTCTATGCTACAATGTTATGTATACATAACAGAAGCATTCAAAAACTTTTTACTCAGTCTCACGGCCACTTTTAATAGGGATAGAAGAATCGGACTAGGAAATTACTAGTGGTTAGCTACCGCTGCCTCATTTCTAGAATAACATTTTTATGTTAAAGACGGAATTTTCGTACTAAAAAATTCTAACAAAAATACCCGATTCCCGGTTTCAGCAAAAGTCAAAGTTGCTTACCCTAATTGTGACAAGCGCAGCCTTGGTTATTGAAGCTTTCTATGAAATTTTATATTCCTTTTCAAAATGTGGTTGTCCTTCACAATAAATGTGCACATGTCTCGATTATCAGTATCTCATAATACTTATTATATTATTACCGTCAATATCAGTTAAATATTTTATGTCTTATCTTAGAATAATTAATTGGTAATTGTTTACTGATGTTATATGATGTAATTATTTTATAATAGGAAAATAACATGTATGTCTTGTATAATATTATGACTTATGAGTAAGTCATTTACAAACTCAAACATTTTTATATGAAATTTGAATAGTGCCGTTTACACGGGTTTCGCCTTTAGGCATCTTCAGGCGTTCAAGAGCGCGGATGTACTTTAACTAACCGGATCGTTAATGACTAAACTTGTGTGAATGTACAAAATTTGAACGATTCAAATTTAATGTTAAAATTGCACCAATCACCTTTAATCGAAATCTCAAATGAGTTGTTATACTTTTGTCTCTTTATACAAGTATTCATATAAAGAGACAAAAATTGAGTTTCAGAATATTTTGTAATCCGTGTCCGCTACCAATGAGAAGCGTATGGAATCCTAATTAAAGTATCTCAACAGATTTTTTTACGATTACTGATTGTTGTCTAGTTAATCAACCTTACTTTTTTTCGAAAATAGTAGAGTTGAAATTATAGTGTTAAAAAAGGACAAGTGGTTAACTAATCATTCTGGCTACGCACATATTTTTTAGATATAAAAAGCCAATGCATTTGGAAAAATCTATAGATCGATTAAAATTGCTGATCGTACTGGGATTTGAGCCCGTAAGATCTGTGACGAATACCGTAAATAAAAATCAACACGATGAGAAAAAACATCACAAACTGCCATGTTATATTAGATTTCAGAAACCTAAATTGTGTATTGATTTTGCGGAGACTTGACTCCGATTCATGTGATCGCAAGGGTTCAGCTTTTATCACTGGACCGAATTTTCACATTTATGTATAGCTAGGACCTAGGTAAGTGTGTTATTATATTTATGCATAGTATAGTCCAGTTTCACACGAATAACATAAGCGACGATCGCAATCATCGTGACTCGTTTTCAGTGCAATTTCAAAATCGTGGCATTTGTATTTCAAAGTACAGTTAACCTCACTTTCATCCGTTGAAAGTAACATGCATCCTATTGCAAAAGCGAGTCGAATGTATTTTGTATGGGAAAATCGCAAAAATAATTTTAAGCGGTTATTTTTATGTAAGTTTATTTGTTTTAAATGAGATAATTATTGACTAACAAAACGACGTTTTCTCTTTCACGAGACCAATGCACATAATATGAAATGAAGATTCCAACAATCGCTTCATTGTGAGGTATACAGTGGGTCCTCTACTTATGCGATTTTATACTTACGTTGATGATATGTAATTATAAAAAAGTGTCCGTTTGTTTCATAAATCGATTTTTATGGATTTTGTAACGAATTTGAAGAATGCTAAAATCTGATAGATAGAGGAATGAATGACTTAGAAGCACAAGATCCTGATTCTGATTAAATTATGAAAGTGCATTAAGCGGTGCAAGATGCAACTGCATGGTATTAAATTATTGAATATGAGAATAAAAGAGCTGTCGTACAAACATCGCTGGATAAATAAAGGGTCTTTCAAAGGTTAGTTGGATTGTATATTAGTGCAGACCCAAGTCTCGACGCAAAATTTGCCAAGTTGAATTCACAGAAAGGCCAAGTTCTTGTAAACGACGAGAAATTCACTGCCTTGGGTTGGTACAGCAGCGATAATTTCAGCATATCTTGGGTTTCGATGACGTACTAGTGCTGGCCGATTATTTACCGAACCGGTTGACTTGAATTTGGCCACCAAACGTCGAACAGTCGACTCGGCAGGACGGTTGTGGCAAGGAAAAAAAATCACAAACGGATTTCTCGAACGGAGCAGTGACTTTGATAATAAAATTTGATGATTTGTACCCGTTGTTGAACGCTATAACCTTCCATGGTCATTTGCAGTGCACTAAGAAGCAATAGACAACAAATTTTACAGATGTCACTTTAACAACATGGCTGCTATAACCTAACAAATTTTGAGCGTCCTTATTGAAAGACCCTTTATTTTAATAAATTAAATTAAATTTAAACTAACATATCATCTGTAGAGCTTGAGAATATTATAATAGAATTATATTACATCGAGATAAACAGCGGGCCCTCTACTTTACTTTTTTAATTGAATACCTTTGTATCAAGAATTGACAGTGAACAGTTTAAAAGTGTTGTATGAAATAGTCATGCAAAAGCTGTTCAAATATTCAGTCTGTCAGATCGAACTGAATACAAATTATGTTGAATTAGACACGCGTGTTATAAAGGAATGTTTATAATTATACGAAAACATAGTCAAGAAGGAAGTATATATTATGTTTGAAACATGTATCTGGTATTTGTATTATGCGAGGTTGACGAAATTTTACAAGGCCTCTCTTACGCGATGTGTGTACTGTGTAGAATGAATTTATACACAAAACTGATTGATTTATTTGTACAAAGATGATGAATATCTTGCCTTTCAAAGGATTGGTATTCAAACAGAGTACAGACATCTAATTATATTACAGAACAAACACATATATTCAGAAGTATAATAGCCAGAATTTGACGATGAATATAAGAACATGAATAATTATTTATGTTAACTAAATGGCTAGACATATATATACAGTGTCGGCGCGAGGTTATTGGCGTGCCCCCTTTTTAACATATGGTCCCATTTTTTAGAAATAATGATTAAAACCAATTTGGTGTTACGAATATTTGTTTCTATATTCAAGTCAGCTCCCAATGTGGAACATATGGCCTCCTAATGGAGGTATTTCAACAGAAGTTTTTCTGCGCAAACTGTTTGTTACTCAGTCGCTCAAACTCCCTTTTTCGAATCATATAGAATACGATACATAATAACAACGAACAAATACAAACATTAAAATAAAATAAAACGAACTATTATTTCTTATTTTTAAAGTATATAAAAAAGTTTTAGTACTCCATTTATGCGCTTACTAATGGTTTGCGCATTGGGCGGTTGCCTTTTTCGCCTGTATGGTGGTATTGGTCCTGTATATAAAAGCATATGAAATAGGGTGATGAAATACAGGTAATACAGTATAATAACACGAAGATAATCATCATATTATTATTTTTTCAATTCACCACTGAGTTTTGGAATCTAGTGCAAAGAGCGTTTTTGGCGTAGTATTTCCTCAAAGATTGGATCTGAAGTCACTTTGTTAAATACGCTTACGATAAAAATAAAACGAGCTTTCCTAAGCACCACTACTACTCAAAAAAAGCTCGTATCAAGTTCACCATGTTTAAGTATAAAATACATCACTTTCCCTATCTCAGCCGTATCAATATTTACGTTCATTGAGAGCAGCTTAAGCACTGATGCCTTTGCCTTCAAGATGAGATAGACGCCTACCACCCTTATCTTTAAAAGACACGTTTTCGAGACGAATTGTGACGTAGGCAAAAGAGATATTATCTTCAAAATATTATCGTTGTATTTATAGAAATCCCCGTTAACGCAAAAGAGACTGAAAAACGCTAACAAAATATTTCGTCAAATAAGATTTGTGTGGATTTAAGATAATCAACTTACTCGGGAATTTCTATCAATTTTCCTGTGAATTTTAGACAAGCGTAAAATTTGTATGACATCATGACAAGTTAATATGAACGCAGGTTTTTTATGAATTAGATAAATCATAATTTACAACAAGATCTAGTGTTTTTGGCTGTACAACGTAGGGCATCCAATGCCGGCTCCTTTTTGTGATCCTGGAATTTCGGGATTCACAATTTTTCGATCCCGCGACCCTGGGTCTGATCATTCACCATAATATCATGCTGCATTGCCAAAATTTCGGGATCCTGGGATTGATCAGTAGGAAAAAAGTCAGAAATTGAGAGATTCTATAATAATTTTCAACATTTTTTCTCGATGACTTAAAAAAGTTGGGAATTTGCAGATTCCACCATTATTGAAAAATGTTATTGAAAACTTTTTTTGCTAATAGCGAATTAACGGATTCCTCAGAATCTATAAAATGTGAGATTTTTTTTAAGGTCCTTCCTCAGAATAGTTGCGAATTCAGAGAATCTACATTTATTTAGAGATTTTTCTGAATTTTCTTTTAGCTTAAGTTACGAATGCCAGTGACTCTAGTGAAAAATTTTTTTTTAGCTAGTTAAATAATAAGTTTTCAGTTGTTAAAGTGGAGGATCCCGAAACCCCGGTATAAGAACTAAAACAATCCCGGGATTACGGGATCGCAAAATTGGTTGGGATCCCTGGATTGAAGGCCCTTGTGCAGCGTCATTATAATAGCATTGCAACAATATGCATAGCCGGAAATTAGAGGCGCATGACTTGAAAACTTGATAACTATAGAAACAAAGACGCATTGCATTAACTTATGCCATTTATTTAATCGTTGAGTAATTTAATAAATCTCATCAGACTTAACTTATGTATTACATATATTTAATCTGATATCTTTATTACAGTACTTAAAATGGCTTTAAAATGACATCAGTCTTGTATATTTAATTTATTTACGTTTGGCAAATGATCAACCTTTGTTTGTTTAGTACTATTTAATTTGCTTTATGTCACATCCGCTCTAGTTATGTCACAACAGAGATACCTAATGGTACATCTCAACATTAGTTATTAACCAAAAACTGGTTAGAAGCCAGTCACAATACCAGTAGAATAATGGGCTGAGAAATCGACTAGTTTTCTGCTTGTCACTCTCTCAACAACTATTTGTATTGCAAATATAGTTTAATTGGTGCTGAGGTATAAAAATATCATGAATATCCTTATCATTTCACAACAAATACAAACAGTGTTTTTAACGTGCTCACATTTGTGGATTCGTTCCTATAACCACGCAACTTAGTAAAACAATACTCTAAAATTATGGTTTAGCGTAGGGGAGGGTAACCTTTTCATATAAAAAGGCCGCATTCATTTATTTGATTCAACATAAGGCCGCAGCAAAGAAAACGTTGACACCGCCCCCCCTTTTTTTCGACTGTCGAACATATAATGGGTTTATTACGCTCTTTTTCCAAACGATTGTGTATAATTTTTTGATCAAAGTGAATATTTTGATCAAGTCAAAAGGTCGCATCAGAGTGGTCAAAAGTTTGCAGGTTCCACTGGTTTAGTGCAATGATATTGCATGTTTTAAGAACATCTAATTTGGAAACCTTTTTTACATGATAAATATCGGTGACAATGACTTATTACGGTTACGAAATATTACGCGACTGATTTCGCTCATGACCAGCATTATCAATTGTGTTATTTTGTCATTTGATAATGCTCGTTATAAGTGAAATTAGTCCTGATTTATAAATAAACGTGGCATTAGTACAATTGAAAACTTTATTTACTGTATTGGCATATTATGTATTTGACTGATGCAAAATATTCTCAACAATAATTGTACGCATAAACATGTAATTCACACGAACATTAAGTATAATGTTAACTCAATTTCAATAAAAACTTTACGTGTAATATCTTTGCAATAAGCCATCGAAGTGTTGGTAAATCAAATTCTAGGTAAATTAATAATTAAAACACTAGGATTATTTTTATATTATCTAGCTATTTCAGCATCACCACATCATCATAAATAACTTTCAGTAATTTACTACTGTTTACTTATACTCTATAGCAGCGATGTCCAACACGCGGCCCTATTGGAGTTTACAGCATTCTACAAATATATTTTGCATTTTGTTATTTGTTGAAAATAGTAAAGACGAAATGTAACAGGCTGGCCGATGAAAACATGACCAATCAACTAGGATGTGCATCGAATAAATTGACAGTCGATATAAAAAATATCAAAAAGTATAAAAAAGGTGTCACATTAATTATTAATTCAGTAAATAAAATGTTTTGATAATTGTTTGGCTGCTTTGAAAATAAAAAAAGCTTGCATGATGCATGGTAATTATTAATTAATAAATTGTTTTTAATACGTTTGTTTGTTTTGTTTTTTATGCGGCCCACCATATACCGGTAATATTTTATATGGCCCATCAAACGATTTCTGATGGACAACGCTGCTCTAGGGGTCTCCCTAGTAAGTGTAAATTAAATTCTTGAATTATTATTTCAGCAGGTACGCAAATAAATCCGTTCTTTGAAAAGTGTTTTAGTGTCGTATGTACGACTTTTAGGGTAGAATGATTTTTTTCGGTAACCTAATTCTTTCTTTCTTATATTATTACGTACTTTGTGTTTGTGAGGGGGGAGAAAAATTTTCAATTGAAAATACCTTTCACCACTCTTTGCAGAATACTTTGCTTATCTTGATTTTCTTTCGTTTTCCTGCATTTTCCAGCCTTCTCTTCCTGTTTGGCTATATTTTCACCAAGCCCAGGCTATGTATAAGGTGCGATTACCTTATCGGATTTGGAACACCGTCAACACTTTATTTGTTAACCTATGTATGCTTACAAACTGGTCTTATCTCTAAGAAGAATATTTTATCGCGTGTAATTTGCATACTTACTATATGGCTTAATATTTCAAATATAATGAAACATTTTTTTATATCAAAAAATACACAAACGATATAAAATTGAATTGATAAATTTGTTATTCTAATGGTTATGTATCAAATTGTCACACGTCTCGTCTGTTTAAGAATTATTTTCAAACTGAAACTGATACAAAATTACCATTAGGGCGGAAACATACTGCCGACACCCGACGCCACGTAAGCGTGTTGGATGAGATCATAGTTACATATTTGCCATTGTATTGTATGGAACAGGAACGCACTGCCAACATCCAACGCGACGCGATGGCAGTGTGTTCCTGTTCCATACAATACAATGGCAAATATATAGCTATGATCTCATCCAACACGCTTACGTGGCGTCGGGTGTCGGCAGTATGTTTCCCGCTTAAAAAATGATTTTTTAAAAAGAATGTATCGAAAATAAAAAACTCGAATTATTGTTGCTTATTGGTGCTGTAAAGTGCAGACTATGGTATAGAATCTTTCAATGGTGTATTTTAATAAAATTTCTTTTACGAGAACTGATTGTTAACTTAGCTAAACCAGTTTCACAAACGAAGTTTTTTTTTCATAACCACTGTAATACAAAAAAAAATGAGAATATAACTTATTGCATACTTAGAATCCATCAGGATTATTAAATGTGAGTAGAAATAATGAAAAATATCTCAGACCACTTTTGAATGTGATACAAATTCATAAATCGATAAAAAATCAATTTCCATTTGAGATTTGACAATGTCGTAAAATTGCATACAGCCACTCGGTTACACATATTGGAAAAGTATTAGTTATATATATATACAATAAGTATTTATACATATACCACTTTTTAGTAGTTTCTTTATTCTGTGTTATTAAATATAACATATTGGATACATATTCGTAAACCAATAAAAAACAATTTCCATTCGGGATTCGAAAATTGTCATAGAATTTAATGACCACTCGGTTACATCGATTGGAAAGATATTATTAATAAACGCATACGTATTTTTAGAAGATTTCAATGTTTTATTGTTATTGGATATAAAAAAAAGTATATCACATCAAATGCAATAAAAATTAACATTCATTCATAATATTCATGTCAATCACGAGAAACTTTACCATTAAAGTCAATAAATAATTATGAAATTCGTATGCGGTCATTATAAATTACAGCCTATTATTACTGCAATTACTAAGGTCATTATTATGTCATTATCATGTGCTCCTAAACAGGATTTATAGATATGTACGTACATTCGTATGTACTATGACTCAATGTTTCACAAATTTGACATATCACATTGTCAATTCCTTTTACGCAAGCGATTTCATGATTAGAAAACTAATTATCATTTTGCTGAAACACAATATTGACATTAAAACTAATTTAGAATGAAATAATACAGAAGTTATGTGTGTAAAAGACGCAAAAAAATGATCAAATAAAATTAAATAAATAATTACTTATTCGTCGTTTAGAATTAATGTGCCAAGAATTTTAGGTATTTTGCTAAGCTAAATTAGTGCTTGATATAAATTAAACTTGGCATAGGGTATATATAATATATATATGTGTACAATAAATTTAATAATATAATGCGTTGTTGATGAGAAAAAAAAAACTTAACCTAAATTTAAATGTAAATGAAAGACAAAGATTAAAAGTAGAATATTTCAATGTTATTATGCAGTACTCCGCAACCTTTAATCTTCCACGGCACACCAACGTGTTCTTAAAAATTTCGCGGCACACCAAAGGTAAAAATGTGTATAATATACAGAAATTACATTAGTTTGTATTTATATGTGATACAAACCACAAAATAACCATATGAATATTTTATTATCATGTCCACTACCAATGAAAAGCACATGTACTCCTAATGGAGATTATCTTAAAAGAAAAGTTTCAGATTATTCAGATTTATTTACAAAAAAAATAATCAGTCAAAAGTAGAGAAAAGTCCGTAAGTTTCCCATTTCATTTTTCAGCATCGGCTATTGCAATGTTTCTGACATTTAGCGGTTAAAGTTATACTAACAAATAATAAGTTATACTAACAAATAAAAGTTATAAAAACAAGGTTGTGCATCACTGCTTTAGAATCTTTAGATAATACGTTAAAATGTCACTACCGATGTCAAGCGCCCATATTTAAAATCTTCTTGAAACAATAAACGGGTCATCAGATTATCGGAAAATATAAATTAAATGATCGCGGTTATTTCCAATAAGTACCGTTGACACACAAAATGTGTTTTTATTTATTTAAATACAAATCTGAAACACAGTCGAAAATCATCACGTGAGATTGCTCATCGATTTCTTATGATGCGGTCTGCAGTCAGTAGGTGTAAATGAATCAAATAAATTAATAAACATGACAGCTAATGTAATCATTTTGTAGAGAGATTTGTAAATATTGGAAGAAACGTTTTAATTTTATTTAAAACGCTATATAATAAAAATCTATCGTTTTTTTATGTGCACTCTTTTGCCATCGTAAAGGCTAATTACCATATCAACATTTAGATTCCAAATCTGACAAAGTAATATAATTTCAAATACATTAAATTCGAATTCCTACAAAAGGATTACCAGGACAGCGTCAAGTCCCATTTGGACCTCTTCTGATGCAGGAATTTTTTCCACCTTGGTAGTAGTAGAATACATTATGGTCAAATAAATCAATACTGCAGTAAATTAATTCAGAAAAAATACACATATTCTTCCGATAAGTTTTTTCATCTAGTTTTTGAATCGTTTTCTCTTCGAAATAACATAGTTTACATTAAGGTAAATGACTTTGTGCTTAAAAATCTACTACGAACTCCATTTTGTAATTTCATAATTAAAAATTTTTAGAATCAATCTTGCTTCATTACTTTAGCAAAATTTGCGATAGTAAGTCTGAAGATGCCTCTGAAAGAGGCGAAACACGTGTCACAGTTAGTTACACAATACGTGGAATAATCAAAGTTAATTTAAATTTTATATTACTACGAACACTTTTGTTAATTGAAAATAATCAAAAAGTATTAACACATGATGTTTATTTAAATTAATTTCTCTACATAAACCATGTATCTTATAGTTTCCTTTATTAGACAATATTTAGTCATAATACAAGAGGAATAGATGAGCCCCTAATAGGTGAAGTGAACCAAGTGGTAATTTAGAATAATCTGAGTTACTTTCGTTATAATATTCTACATGTTTTAAAACGTCTTAAAATTGACGTGAGCTCAGTAAAAACACACTACAATAGTGTTTGTTACCTACATAACATTAAAAAATGTGCAATCAATTAAATCAATATGTAAAGACATGATTATATTTTAAAGTCCAATAGAAAAATTGTACTACTTGGCTCACTTCACCTCTTGAGGACTCATAATGAACCGTAATTTGTACCTTAATGTACATTTAAAAAAGTGAAACCTTCGAAAGATTTGCGTGGTTGTAAAATAAAAGAATATAAAACAGGCGATATGTTTTTGTTAAGAGATATTAAATACAATCAAATTCACTTAAAAATATACAAAAACAAATAAGACACTCTTATTACACCGCCGAAAATTTCGTAATGCAAATAGTACCAACAGTGTAATCAGACAAATAGCAAAAACTCTTCTAAAAGTTCATCGATAAATGAATACAAAAATGTCACTAATCGTGTATGTATTATGTACATAAGTGAAAGTGACAAAAACGTTACGTAAATGTAAATATTTCCTAAACAACGAGTTTGTGGAGAATGATGTCACACAGTAACATAACAATATTATAATATAAAATAAAATATTGTTTATTATAAAATATTTTATTATTAAGAATTGATGAAGAAGCATTTATTACAGAATGGTGTTAATTGAAAGAAAACGCAATACAGAATTCAATATCGCTTCTACAAATGTCAACATATCAATAAGTGCATATTACCCATTTTAAAAAATATTTTCTACTTATTATACTTGCAGATTTCAATCGTTATTTATTGCTTAATAAAATACTTATATATCTTATGTATTTCAGCCAGGTGTGGGCTGAAGGGGGCTCGTTCAAGCCCCCTTGTTAAATTGTACTTAAACATATATGCTTACATAAAAATACGGGTATGAGTGCCACGGAAAAATTTGAGACTCAAAAGGGGTCACATGACCAAAAAGATTGAGGAACTATAGTCTTACTTACCTCTACCGCTTATAAAATAAAAGTGATTTGATCATTCTTCTCAGTTTTCGGTTTCATACCTGTAAAGAAAAGAAAAACAAACAATTAAGAGGCGAAAAAGTCACAATAAAACGTACTGTCAATGAATAAGTATAATAGGTTAATTTACATACATAAATAATACTAAAAAAAAACTGTTTCTTACAATTAAAATATAACATTTAAAATCAAATAGATCCATCAAAGTATGCTGAAATCTTTATCGGATCTTCGTGCGAATAATTTCGACTGCAGAAAAAGCGAACTCAGATTCATCGCTTGTTGGACGAACAGTCATTAAATTATTTAACCGTAATATGATGTTCTATAGAAATAGCGGTATTTTGTATTTTTAAGCCCGGTATTTTGTTATTGAAAAAACAGCCGAAATAACGGGATTCCTGTTTCGGTATATGTGTAAATTCTTCACATTTTTAAGTAGGAGTATTCTTGTTCTTCAAATTCTGAATGTTCGACAAGGTTTATAATACTACTTACATACATATATATCAAAGAAGAATTTCAATCTATCTCATATATACTCTTATATAAAGATAAAACACTCTTTCGAACTAATTCTATAGTACAATATGACCAGGATCGGTTTCACAAGAATTACATGATATACCTTTCAGTGTATTGTTAGTGATCTCTTCAGATATATATTTTTTTATTTAATTCCAAATAAGTATTATTTATTTGTAAGAGGACCTAAATATTTCAATTATAGTCAGCTGTCGTTTATTCATATTTTGTATCTTTATCCATAAATTTCTTTCATAATAATATTAACTCATTGCCTAGAGAAGTGGACATTTTTAGTGATAGTATTTGTGAACTTTTTGTTAAATTTTACTAGTATGTATTATGTAGTTTTATTTTATATTTTGTCTCATTATATTTGTCAAGTACATGGCGAATTGCCGTCAGCTGTTATGTAATGTACTATAATTTTAATTTTTAACAATAAATAAATTACCAATCGTTAGTTACACTATTATACGTATTTCTTGACTTAGTGTTAATAGTCCTGTATTCATGTATACGAGCTTAAATGCTCGTAATGAGCGAAACCGGTTCTGATCATTTTTAGTATAAAATAGTATTTTATTTCTTTAATATAATGTCTTTTCAACAAGTATTGACAGTGAAAACCTTTAAAAGTATACTTTTTATTATTAATACGAAATTTACTATTAATACGAAGAGACGCAATAGCAGCTAGTATTATAATATTATACTCCTCGTGCAACATGAGATGAGACAATGCACGTCATAATTACACCCCCGGATATTAGTTTCCCTCACTAAGGTTTCGTGTGAAGTTCATTAATATAAGTCCAGAGCGAAATTTTCGGATGGATTCACATTACCAGTGATAAACAACCACACGATACGGTATAGTGGTTGTAGTATTGCCAATTATTGTTCTCGTTAAGCATTGGGAATTGTAAAAACACAATTTATTTGTCGGTTTTTCAGATCTCTTTTAGGCTAGCCACTGTCAATACTTAGTGGAAAGGCATTATATTAAGAAAAACACAATATTCCTTTATACTTATTTCCACTTTCATTTACCAAGATCATTACCGGTTTCGCTCATGACGAGTTTCGTCAACTGATAAGAAATATAATTTAACAGTGTTATTTATTTACACACACAGCAAATTGAAATAAAAATGTGTAATAAGCAAATGGCATTGAAAAAAATTACAAATTACAGCTTACGTCAATGCGTCAAATATTTTGAAGTTGAAAGATCATACGAGATATACTCGATGAGAATTTTTGAAAGTCACATGAGATTACCTCAAGGAGAATTGACTTCACATACACCCATGTCTTAGATCTCAAATTAAAATTGAAAAATTCCAATTTGACACTGACCTTACCGGGAATCGAACCCGGACCCACCTGATCGGTAGAGCAAGCTCTTACCAACTAGACCAAAGCGGGCGACATAATGGATAAGTGACTTTAAAATTACACAAATTAAAATGTTCAACACCTCTAACATGTAACTACAAAGATCATCAAAGAGTAATAAAGTTAAAGTGGTGACTAATGGTAATTTCAATTAAAATTATAACTTCAGGAATTTTAGCAAAGTGATCTAAAATGATATATTAATAAAATTGAAAACTTAATGCTGATTCACTCTAATCAAAAAGATCAAAAGTAATCTCCTGCTTTATTTGTCGGCAATGTCAAATTGAATAGCTATGCCAAAAAGGTTGAGCATCCACTACCGGAAAGGTAATAACGAGAAGCACTTAACGTACGCGTGTATGACATGAGAATTCAACCATCGTGCCATGGCGTCAACACTGACACTGTAATTAGTAACTGCCATATGAGGTCTGTCCGCATACATTATTTTAAAACTATATTCTACTTATATCCTTGATACCTTACAAAAAATGGACAGAATCTTGTTAAAAAAAACTTAGTTGATATGCTTTTCAATTCAATGTGGTAAATGAAATCATCACTGTTTTGATTCCGGGATTTGACCCTAAAACACCTCAACCAAAGTCGGCAGAAAAGAACATTTACCACTCGTGCACAGAACCAAATGTATATTATTTACTTTATTTATGATTAATATATTAAATATATTTAGTATTGCAGCTAAAATCCAATGCACAACTATTTTGAGATGAGACAATCTTAATATTTGTTAATGTTACGAGAGATCAACTCAAGAGGCATCATAAATCTAAAACCCCCATTTGCACTAAAGTTGGGACAGTGTAATTGGGGGAGTGAATCTCATATAAAATTAGGGATTTGGGGTTTTCCAAAAAAAATGCAAAACTAAGGTTTCCCCTAGTTTTGCAGAAAAAAAACATAGACAAAATATTTATTTAATAAGTGATAAAATGTAAAGCGCGCCAAAATCCAACACATAAACAGTCGCCCGGCTATACGTATATAGCCTGGCACGTGTTAAATACACAGACGTTAGCCAAAATTTGACTGTAAATATGACAAAAACGACCGTCACGTAGCAACGACAATGGAATGCGACAGTGCAATTGGGGGATTTGCGGCGAATATTTCAAGCCAGCGCGTAATTTTGGGTAGTGTAATTGAGGATTCCGCTGTATCTCAAATTTAAATTTAAATGGAAAAAATCTAAATTTTGATGATGACCGTACTGAGACCGAACCGATCGCTATGGCATTTATTTTACCAATTAAAACACAGAGGGTTACTTTATAACTGCCTAATAAATAGTTTATATTATTTCGGGTCTATAGCGAAGCGGTAAGGGTTGTTGTCTTCCGTACTGGATTTCACGGGTCCGAGTCCCAGTACGAACAGCATTTTTTCGATTTTCTATTCAAAGGAAAGGGTTTTTGTAATATATATTTTTGTGATAAATTCCTTCCCAACCTTCATATCCTTCAATTAATGGGCATAGTGAGAGCGATTAGTTAATTAGTCCTGTCCTAGTTTTACTCTTATATCCCTACTACTCTCTTTGAAAAAGAGAGTTTGGGCGAATGAGTAATTAGTAATACAGTTTTCGTAGAAAAACTTCTATTGAGATACCTCCATTAGGATGACATATACTCCACATTGGGTGCGGACATGGATTCAAAAATATATATTATATATATGTACATATGTTTATTGTCAAATTAAATTAGTTTTATTACGAAAGGAACATACAATTTTCATCCATCAAGCTTTCACATCAACGGTCCAATTTCAAAAAGCGCAAACGTATGAAAAAGCCTAGTGTCAGTTGTCTGCTTCATATTACACCAATTAAAAAGTATCCGCTTTACCGCTCCCTTCGCGTGTGCGCCCGATGCACTGCGCCCTTACCCAGCACCGAGCACCACTGCAGCTGCGTTTCCAATTAACTCCGCAGACAGTCAATTGGAATTTGTAAACTTGTAATTACATTCCGACAAGAATCGCCAGTGTACCAAAGACGACTCGTGAAAGTACACCATATTATTTTTTAAATAATTAAAAGCATTCGATACTTGATGAAAACCACATCTACCGCAGAAAATAATCCAATATCTACTGAAGCAACGGTCGGCAAACTTTTGGGCTCACGGACCACTAAATTCACAATGTTGATCCAGCTACTAACTGGACTTTTGTGTTAAGTATTTACATATTGAAATAAAAGTGATCAAATGCATCTAAAAATGCACCAAGTTCATAAAATAATGTCAGATTTCTCTGCGGACCACCCAAAATTTTCTGGGGGACCACTGGTGGTCCGCTGACCACACTTCCCTAACCGCTGTACTGAAGTGTTTCTCAGTTATATTTTTTCACGAAATTCTTTTATATGGTTTGCAATGAGGAGTAAATAATAAACTTTTTTTGTGTATTTTGGCGCCATCACTGCACACATAAACATACATTTCTTAATGTATACTCGATGAAGACCCAAAACACGAACCTAACGCAAACTTAAACCAAGCTCTAAGAATTCAAATCTGTAGGCACATGGGCTAATCTATTCCGCCAGCAATGACCTTAAACTTAATGATACACTTATTTCTTATATAAGCGCGATACATTATTTTACTGAACGTCAGTTCAGGTTCATCCGTGCACTTGAACGTCTGAAGATGCCGATATAAGAAACCCGGGTCGTCAGTGACAAAACTTGTGTGAATGTACATAATTTAAACATCTTTAAATTTTGTGTTATTTTACTATTGAACTCGTGTTCCATTACGTCATACATACGCACAAACTTGGAAGATTAATTAACTACATATGATGACTTTTTTTAACAAGAAATGATTTGACAAAATGAAGTTGATGGATAATGACAAGTCAAATTAATATTTCATAAATCGAAACCGCTCTATTTGCGAGAGAAATCATTTGGATATTTTTTTTCGAAAAACATCCTACGTGCTTAAACACAAATGGAATGTAAATGATATTTTCACTTCTTGGTATGTTTCAATTTCCTTACGTTCTTAAATTTTGATAAAAACCCAGAGTTTTACACACATAAATAACGGTGTTATAATTTATATATTTTTTGAACTTTGGTAAAATTATTAAGATTCCTTTTCAGAAAAAAGCCGGGCATTAATTATTACGTAATAGTGCGAACATAGAATTCATTTGTTTTTAAGTGTTGTTAAAAAATGAAAATTTGAATAAATATGCATTTATTATATTGTATGTCATCTTTAATTAATCACTATTATATTTGATAGTAGATGTATGTGTAGAAATAGCATGTTTTAATAATACACACTTGAAATAACAGTGTACTGTTTCATCATAAAATCCCACAAAAATAAACATGTCAACAGATATTTCAACGAAACGTCAATCGCTGAAGAAGAAGAATGAGTGTCAATTACTTGATACTTCCATTAAATTGCTTTTTCTGTTCTTATTGGGCTTGCGGAACAACGTTATAATCGATATCTGTCTATCCGCTGCTCTTAGCTAATGGCACAAAAATAGAACAGAAGTCTCAACACTCAGTCAAGTGCTAACAAAAGAAGGAACACACTGTAGGAGAATTTAACAGTGGCTTTCAAATGTTTATTTGCAAATTTCTTTTTAGTATTATATATTTATCTGTTTCCCTTGATAAATCATACAAGTTTTATGAAAAAAATCGTTATCTGAGTGGTAATGCTTTATCGTAGGATTCAAGTCCTATTTATCTAAATATCAATTTAAATTAGATTGTATTTCAATTTAAGATGTTAGACATGGATGTTTGTGAGTTATATTCTTCTCGAGATCTCATTGAGTTTATTTCGAACGACTTTTAAGTTTTAAAATAATTAGTTAATTGAAATATAATAATTAACAGTAATAATTATATGTTTTTCAAATCCATGTTCGCTCCCATTGTAGAACATATGACCTCGTAATTAATGTAGCGTAACTGTTTGTTTCTCATCACAACACCAATGCCTTTGAACAAAAATCGATACATCGATCGAAAAAATGCAGTTCGTACTGGGACTCGAACCCGTCAGATCCGGCACGGACGCCAACAACGCTAACCGCTGCACCATATACCCAATTTTAGTCGGGTCTATGGCTCAGCGGATAATGATACTAACAGATTAGCATATAAGTTTAATATAAACTCCTAATGAAGCATCTTAGCAGATGTTGTTTTAGTTCAAACTGGTTGTCGGACTTTCTTCTTGTTAATTCTGCAAAAATGAGTAGCAAAGAAAGACAGAGCGGAGTTATTAGTATGTCAGTTGATCTTGAAACGTTCTTTAGAATTAAGGAAGGGTTGAAGAGAGGACATCAGATCATTATTAGTTGGTTTATATTATAAAATAGACGTTTTTTATAGTAGTCTAAATTGAAGCTATTGGACGGGTGAAGATTTTAGAAATGTTGTCATAAAAGTTTCGACCATGAATTTTAGATGACACACTCATTTTAGACTTTCAATAAAGTCTATAAAAATATACACACGCATAACATTATTAGTCGTAATTAAACTTATTACAGCCGAATCTGCTTAATCGACTGGATCTAATAAGCTCAGTTTAATTAAGAAAAAAATATAAAACAAAGTTATTATTCTTCTTGTTTCTTCGTGCATCCATTACTATCTTGGTAGCATTTAACTTTGACAAACAATTCGTCTTAGAAGCGCGCTGTGTCGTCCAAAACAAACCGTAGATGCTTTTATTTTTTGTTTTATTCCAACTACAGGCACTTTATTCCGTGACTTTCAGAACCACTTCAAGTTTGTTAAATGATAGCGTTTTGAGGGCCATCGTGTCTGTTTAGACAAGTAACAAACATTGATAAAAGCAGTACTTTTTAGATAATTCAGAATATTACTGCGGAATGTCGGTAGCAGCAGAGTACTAAAGGAAAACATTCTAATTCGAAAACCGTTACCGCCATTTTTTTTGTCGATTGTAATCTTGGTATCATTCTTCTTATAAATATGTCGCAACACATTTTGAGAGACGTTGCATTACCGGAATCATCTTCATTGTCGAAAACACACAACAATAGCGCCTTCAACAATGGCCGTCGCCTCTTTTGTGTTCAGCGTTATCAAACTTTCGTGAAGTTTAACGAGATCTGATTAATATAAAGCGAAAAAATCTGTTTTAAGCTACTTAAAAAGTCTGCAAAAAATGAATTCTCATTTGTCATTAAACAAAAAAGTTCAAGAATTAAGTGTAGGTAAACATGTCGACAATAACTAAAATTTTTGCCGCCTGTGTGGACGAGTGGTCAACGTCGTTGGCTACCGCTACGGGTCACGGGTTCGAATCCCAGTACGGGCAGTTTTATAAATTGATTTTTCAATCGATTTATGAATTTCTGTTCAAAGGCATGGATGTATGTGATGTCTTGAATTCCCCTCTCCCACCCATCCTATTCTATGAACGGGGCGTATCGAGAGCGATTAGCTAACTACTAGTCCTGTCCTAGCCCTTTCCTTCTATTCCTACTCTCTTTGTAAAAAGGAAGGTTGAGCAACTGAGTAACAAGCAGTTCTCGTAGAAACACTTCTGTTGAGATAAACTCCGTTAGGAGTCCATATGCTCCACATTGAGAGCAGACATATAATAATAATAATAATTCATATTAAATTTGAACCCTTAAAATTTTGTACATTCACACAAGTTTTGTCACTAACAACCCGAGATTCGCCTTTCGACATTTTCGTATGTTGAAGCGCACGGATGAGTTTGAACTAGAGGATTAAGTTTAGTCCTTTATAATTGAAGTCTGTTATATCGAGGTTATATTGTACTTTTGATATTTTCTACAACAGAAATCTTTCAAATGCATACTGATTCATGAAAAATCGTGTAAATCAATCGCTTATTGAGACAGATTTAAATTTGTAAAATCCTAAAACTAGAGAGCCTGGGGTTTTCACCCCTAATAACAACACAAACATGTTGAATAAACCTCTGGAGTTGTTTGATATAATGTTATTACAATACCGTATTTGATGAAAAGCTTTCTTCCTTTAATATTTATTTTGTTGACTCTTTTACGAGTTTATAAAAAACAAAGGTTTTACGAACAAAACAAAATTATTAAAGTCCCTTTTGTTTACCTATATCAGCATATAAATTTATATTTGATAACCGGACAGCGGTAGGTTGCCAGAAAAAATATTCATCCACTTAAATAAATATTGTTTCAGCCTCTCTCGGTGCTTTTGCGAGTAATATTTTTTTTCTATTTTCACGGATGCCTACCCAATCCAAAAAAAGCCTTTTCGAAGCTTTTACATAAACTATGACAAATCTATAAAATTTGCTAAAATATCCATCCTTTGCAAATATTCCATTCACGTATTATTTCTTTTGTATGTATTATATTATTATAATAATAAAAATATATAAACCGTAGTATTGTATAATAAGTAAAGTCATCAAAATTATACGGAACATATTCATTTGTTCACCGTGATCGAATATTATGAACTTCCAACAGTGTTGATCATTCAGCCTCAGAACTGTCAAAAGGATCTTCAATAGTGTATATATAAGTTCACATCGTAATTTTCATTTAATAGCCGGGTCTGTGTCGAGTGGTTGATTTTGTTGGCTTCAGTTACAATACTCATGGAATCGAATCGCAGTGAAAATCGGTTCATTTAACCGCTTGAATACCGCACAAATAAATCATTAATATGTCCTAAAAATACTGCGTGTTTTTGAGAACAATAATTTTGCCTAATATACACTCGAATTCGATATTTTAAAAACCTATATTGACTCAATATAGATGGAACTACACATGTTCATCAAAATATTGCTTATATTCTTTTATAATACCAAGTATTTGATTTTTTAAATGTCTTGGACATCCGTGTTTGCTTGCATATGTCCCGGACACCTGTATCCGCTTGGTAGTCATGTGGTTAAAGGTTTTATAATCGATTTATAGATTTACGTAACAAGGAATGGAAAAGATTGAAGTTGAACCATCAAGCAGTTTTGGTATAAAAACATCTGCTTAGATAAGCTCCAATAGAAATTCATATTTTCTATACTGAGAGAAAATGTAATAAAAAATAAATTAGTTTGTTATGATTGCAAAGTATAATAATAAAACTAATGTCAATGTAACGTTTCATAACTAAATAATCACTTTATAATCAACAAACGCATTGCCAAATAACGGTCCGTTCTAATCATATAAATCAAAGCATTGATTTAATAGATTGTAAAATATTTGTTGTATTCATTATTCTTATGCTTAAAATTTTATTTGACACACACTCAAGGACTATTTCAGAATGGAATATTCAAAAAAAGATGACTCATACATTGAACAGCGACAGAAAAACTAACAAAACACAATCAGTCTTCGAAACGATTTCACGGCGGTTAAAAAATAAAGTTTCTGTACATTAGTAATAGTTATAAAAACTATAGCAAATTACTGCAATTAGGGACTGCAATACCGGACAAATATGTAAATACCGGTAATCAGTATTCTGTTTAGCATACCGTTATTACAAATATTAAAACTGGTAGCACAAAAATGAATTAAATGAACAAAAAAGTTATAATAAATACTGTTGGTCTGTGGCGCATGAGCCAACGACGTTGGCTTTCCTGGCAACAAATAGCGTTAAAGATACGACTGTAAGTGATCACTGAAGATTACTTACGCCTTTATAATCCTAAAATCGTATCGAGAATGATTAGTTGACCACTAGCCTCATCCAACTCTAATCCTCCTATCTCTACTCTCTTATAAAAAAAAGGTGGATCTACTGAGTAGCAAGCACTTATCGTAGAAAATACTTTTGTTGAGATTTCTACATTAGGAAGCCATATCGACCGGTAATAGTTAGAAAATCGTATCCGACGATTTAAACATTTTACAGGAGAAGATTTTTCAAAAAAATAATAAAATATCTGACTGTAGAAAAAACCTTTTCAAAAAAAAAGTTTGTTTGACGAACAATCAGTCGAAAATATGATAAAAGAATTATAATATACACATATATGTATATGCCAGCATGTTCCGTATTAAATACTGGTATTTTAGTATTATAAAATTATCGAAATACCGGGAATGCGATTTCGGTAATACCGGTATTGTAATCCCTAACTGCAGCGGATAGAAATGCACTTTAACAAACCGATTACATCATATTATCATATTTCAAAAAGGGTAGCAATTAATTATTAAAAACAATTTGTGTTTTTTTGTTTCTTTTCAAAATGGCAACATCGTGACTACAAAAAGTTAGTGCTTTGATATTTATAGGTTATCAGAAAACATTGAAGTGTGATGTACAATTTTGTAATTTTGTACTTGATGACATTTTGTTTTACGGAATGACAATGGAATGATAAATTAATGTGAGATAATTGGACTTTAATGATCTTTATATAAATACTTATTGAGTTGTCTTCCTTACCTGATTTATTTTAAGATTTTCAAGCTAAGGTCTCCGAGGAAATGAAATTAATAATTATGTATATAAATAATTAATGATCATTTTTTTTCATATATTTTATAATCACTTGTAACAACCTCAACAAGCAGCTAAGCAAAGTTATTCGAGAACGACTAATGCGGACAATTTCATTCATTTTTAATTTTAAAAAAAATATACTAGCAATGAATTTAACTGATATTTATAAAATGGCATGGAATTAGTACAGTATATTTTTACCTTAATAGTGATTAAATAATAATTATTTTTTTTAATATTCACAAATTTATTGTTTCCTCAAAAAGAAAATAAATATTATTTGATATAAATTCAGAAAATAAAAAAATTCCAAGCCGTTTGAGTACAACATCTCATTTAGTGTTTTTTAAATATTTTTTTACATTATTCTCCGTTTCATCATTAATCAAAACATAATTCCAAAACAAAAAAGTCTTAAATGAAACATGTTAACTAATATTCATTTTTATTATATTATACTTATTAAAAATCTTAATGTACGACAGCAGATTACCCAGGGATGTTCCATAGGCAGTTGCCTAAGGGCGGCACGTCCTAGAGAGCGGCAAATGATAACAGAATATTTTTTTGAATTTTCTGAATATCTTTGACACGTGAATTTGGCTTAGAATAAAAATGATGATTTCATAAAAAAATGTCGAAAAGTACATTTTCAATGCTAATAATATTATGACTGATAAGTGGGTATACAGTACTTAACTTTATCGCAAAAATATTCTTTAAATGTGACATTTACCGACGGTGGCACTGTATGCGGCAGCATTAGCGTAAAATAATAAAGGCGAGCAAAAATGGCCTGGATCACAAACGAATACTCTTATGGCTTTAAGCGATTTATAGGTTATGTAATTTCGAAAATTTAATTTCTAAAAATAGTAAAAGTACTTTTTCATGCTCTACCTCCGGGCGGCACATAACCTCGGAGCATCACTGAGTTTAACCCTGGTTGGGATCGACTGTTCTTGTTAGTTGGGTTTGGTATTTGCCCACAAACAAATAAATTCTTTAAAATATGTAGTTTGTCGTTGGATGTCTTTTCACTCATGAAGGCAATTTCAGTAGTCGAAATTATGTAAAATATGTTTTTAATGTATGCCTCTCATTGCTGTATATTATAATTATTGTATATTAGTAAACACGTTCGACCCGCATAATAGGTTTATAATCGAGTCGAGTTTCTGAATGCAAATGACGCATTTTGCTGTGAATTGATGACAGTGAAAACACCATATATCGACAAAAATGTAAATAAAAACAAATATTATTTTTATTTCATTAAATTCTGTAGATAAATCAAGTCGTTTACGATGGTGTCTCAAAAATTAACAGGTTTTTATGAATGCTGGAAATAACAGCTTCTATTGAGTGTAGATTGTTTATTTTTACATTGTTATTGTACAGTAGGACCTCGATTATTCGAACTAATTGGGGATTTAGGTAGTCCGAATAGAGGAAAATCCGGATAATCGAAAAAATATATAATTGACAGGGATAAAAAGTACATTTTATTAATATATATTAATCGTTTATATAAAATATGTAGATTTCATTTGAGAAGTAAAAAAAAACTTCAATTGTCCCGAAACCTTTAACAACCAGTTTAGTAACCTTTCTAAATTTTTCCTGACGTTAAAGTTGTTTAATTTCGACACCTAAAAATATATAGGACCCATATTCGTCTTGTCAGTAATCTCCTGTTTGTCTTCTTGGTATAGCTCATATTAACCAACTATTTTCTCATCATCCAAATTGAAAGTTTAGGATCGTTTACATCGTAATTTAACCACTCGGCGATATCGTCTTCGACACATTTTCTGCATACTAAAATTTGTACTGCTGCTTTCGTGTTATCACATTCTACTACATTACTGGAAATTACTTTTGACATATTCAATTTTTATCCCACGATTGTTTTAAACTTTATATATATATCTACAGAATTTAAATCCAGATAATCGAGTTCCGATTTCCGAGAAACCCTCTATTTTAATTTTATTTTGAGTTCCTATGCCAACCAATAACAACGATGCGACTTCAACACAGTTTGCGTTGCTATGACAGTATTAAAGATGTCACTTTAGGGCATTTGCACTGGAATACGGTGATTTATTTTACAAAGTTTGTCTCTTGTGGTTTTCCTTGTATGAATAATTGGACTTCAGTCATCTGATAGTTTTCTTATAGTCCAGTTCTAAAGTACACGTTTTGTCTATGATTAGCAATGATATAAATATTATACACAGCTGTCCCGTGAACACAAAGGGGGTAGTACTAGGAAACTAGTTAGTATTACTTGCATAACGTAAATTAATATATTTTGTGCATACTACTTCAGTTGTATTCCTCTAATAAACGATATTTTTAAGAAATGATATATTTTTATATATATTATGGCTTTAAATATATATATATTTGTAAGTGCTCCTATCGAAGATTGTTTTAAATAGTTTAATTACAGTGAGGAGTATTATTAAATTAAAACTAGTTATTATAAAAAGTAGTGTATGTACGTTTTTTATACATTTGATAAAATAAAGCCCAAAAAATCTGTATAAATATATTAACCTAACAAAATTTAAGGAAGATGTTTCAAAGCTCTGTCTAGAAAAGGAAAGGAAAGTTATCAATTCTAACCTATTTTTTTTTTAAATGGTCGGGAAATTCGAGAAATAGTTCGGAAAATCTTTAAAACAGTATATTTGTTATTCAAAATTAAAGAACTGTACCATCTTTGGGTAACTTTCAAATGATTTCTCAGCTTGGTCATCATCATAATACACAGACAGTTTCGATAAAAACAAAAAAAAATATATAAATAAATAACTATAAAAAAAACACCTACCGCCCACTATGCTAAACTCAAACGCCCACTAGTGGGCGGCACCGGCCAGGTTGACGACCCCTGCTCTCGGCTATAAAATAAATAATTATACTACTACTCTTTCGCAAGACAAGATAATTATTCTGTTTGTCAAATTTAGAGTTGTAACTACTAGTACAAGTTAATTAGTGTACAGTGTAAAAATTCTATAAAATATGACTAATATTTTTTTGTGATTTCATCGATGTAAAATATTTGCTTAATTGAAACTTAGCCGTTATTACAATCAACGATTAATTCGATGAGCGATTACAATGATTGTCAACGCCATTCAAATAATTAAAATTCCTCGTGTGACGCGTCTTTTATAAATAAAACATAATGAATTTTAAGCACCAGTATTAATTTTGTTCCGCGTCCTTCGCGATCATTTTTGCATCGACTAACTGACTAATCAATTAATAAATGGCGGGTATCGGTAAACTATGGCCCGGGACCCAGTTGCAACTTTTTTAGAATGTGTGTGCGATTCTTTAATAATATTATTAGAAACAAAAACTACCATATTTGTGTACTTGTTTCAACTTATATCTGTGTAAAAACACTATAAAGAATTGAATAATTATTATAGTAAGAAGCACAATAACCGATAAAAATTAGAATAATTCTCAAAAAAAACGTATTGAGAATAATCATGGTCAATGTTTAGATGCCTTGAGATAGATTAGTGTTTAATAATGCCATTTTTTTTTAAATGAAAGATCAAGAATGATGAAAAAATATTTCATTCTTTAATATGTTCATGGGAAACTATCTATAACCATTGTTACAATATTAAATGAATGATGGTGTTCTGCGAAATTGGGATCATTAAAATAAGGTTTAATTAAATTTTGGAGAAAAAACGTGAGATTATTTTATTTGGGTATTTTAATCGTGCTAATTATGTATAGTACATATTTAGGTTGTGATATATTTCTAAAATAATTTTTATTGATGTATATTCATATTTTACACTTTTAGCACTTTTGGGCTCAGAGTTTGACTAGCCCAGGACTAGAATATAATTACTACGGCTCACTGGCTTAATATGATCGGCTTATATGCCAAAATCTCAAGGTTCTATTGCCGACTACTGACTACAAGAAAAATGTTTATATTGAATTGAAATGGTTAAAAACAAATTATCGTATAATAATATTGAGCAGATAAAGATGCAATACTTACGTATATTTTTTTGCACGTATATGGATGGGAATACTTAGTATCAAGTCCATCGATACTCGATCCTAATTTACAAAGTAACAAACCTTTTGTAAAATTACTGTATATTATACTTAACATGTTTTGGTTGAACGAAAATGAATTTATAAAGATACTCTGAACATAACATGTATTCAGTTTTTATAAAAATTCAAAACAATAACCAAAGAAAAAATATGGACATTAAGACTGGACCCAACTGAATCTTCGTTTAAATTATTTTTTAACTGTCAATAGTAAACAAATGCTTTTTACACGAATTAATGCCTTGTCATAATGGACTTAACTCGTAGTTTCAATCATTCGTAGTTTTGCCATCAATGGAGAAAACTGTATAACTTATATTGTGCAATCAACACACAACATATAAATCTAATTTACCTTCCCACAGAAATAAAAATCTCAAATTGTAATAATTAAATGTGGACTTGGTCCATTATTATTCTGAGACACTCAAACTGTTATGTACGATGTTATGTTAGGTCATGTACGGTTATGAGGTTGGAAAAATAATTTAGTTAGATATTCTCTTTCTCTCTACGCCCGTTTCAGAATAAGAAGAGTAGGTGGGAATTTATATAAAATATCACATATCCATAACATATTCTAAAATATGCGGTACACTTTTGTTTGATTTTTTTGTTTCTTTATGCAGGTCTTCGTGGGTTCTTAGAATCATTGCCTACAGACATTATTCAAATATATTATTCAAATATATTTACGTCATGATTAGGGACTCAAAACAACCACTGAATTCGAATATTCGAATGTGGAATATTAAAATCCCGTATTATTTAAATATTTGAATATTCGAATACATAAAAATATTTTTTTTGTCTGTGTATGTTTTTCATGAAAATTCTTTGTTTTATCATTTTTTTTTTTGTTGTAAAACGTGTTTATTATTGATACATTCATTACGCATGGTGAGTATTATGATGTAAATAAAAACAATAGAAAATATCAGATACCTCGGTTAATAATTACGTGTTATAATTCAAAAAACACAGCTTTGTTATAATTATGATTTTGGTAATTTATAATAATTATTTTTATTAGATTTTAATGAAATTAAAAATGAAAAAAAAATTCAACACATCACATACATTCATGCCTTCGGACAGAAATTCATAAATCGATTGAAAAATCAATTTATAAAACTGTCCGTACCAGGATTCGAACCCGTGACCTCCGTAACCGGTCAAATACGTTAACCACTCAACCACACAGGCGGCAAAGCCATAAATTCCTACATGTTAATTTTAGTAACTTAGTAGATATCGGTATGTATAGTAAGCATTCTTAATACTTAACTTCAAATAGTATTTTTTTTTATTTTGTAACTAAGTTATCGAAATCAAGATATAATTCGACGACAAATAACAGTTAAATAGAGTACATTACTACGATGATCAAATAATATTCGAATATCAAAAAAGAACCGAGTATCGTTTATCCGAATATTCAAATTTAATCCCTAATCGTGAGTAGAAAAAGGCGCTAAGAAATTCGATCACGCGAAAATACGGCCGAGATTGACCAGAAATATTTTTGAGGTCGACTTGTTGACCAACCCTGCTGTGTATATACTAAAATGAGCATCGATACCTTTAGGAAAGTTCTAATAGTAAGGAAAATTTTCCGTTTTATATAAATGTCAAATGTATTAATTGTATAATTAGCCTCCATTCAAAAAATTAGCTGCTGGCTTGTATAACATTAAATTTCATTAGGTTTCTTAATTGACACATAAAATAGTGGACGAATTATAAGTGGCTGACGTGCAGTATTATCATTCTGTCGTAAAAAGAATCCAAAGAGTAGAAAAATGTTTGAAGTTTTTACTACAGGTGGTTTTACTTAATTTAATGATATTAAAAAGAGAATTCGTTTGATTTTAATAACACGTTTTATTAACCTTGGAAAAGCATTCAACATCGAAAGGAAGATACTTGCATAAGACACGAACGTACTGTATGACATTTGAAGCTTGTATATTTGATTGAATTGTTTAAAGCAGGTCTGGGCAAACAACGGCCCACTATGCGGTCAATAAACTGTTTTTTTGCTAAGAGAATAACTTAATTTTGTATGCTAAAATTACTTTCTAATGTTTATTTTTTTTAAATATTACTTAATTTGCGGCCCGCCACTCTTTTTCATCCTTCATTGTGGTCTTTCAGACAAAAGGTTTTCTTAAGTATTTGATAAGTTTTCTTGATAAAACAGATTTTAAATTATTATATTATTTAATTTTTATAGTACCATTCTTTTAGAAACATGTTTTTTGAAAAACACAATATTGATAACTATTTTCTTTTTATCTTTTTAGTCTCATATTTTTTTTTGTTCATGAAACTATATTACAAACTCAAAATATCAAAAAACAATTTGACAGTTATGTATGTTGTCTTGTCACAGTATTTTTCATACTATCTTTTTGAAATTAAATACATTTTTTAGTATGTAAAATTTTTCAGACTATTAGGCAAAATTATCTTTGCAATAAAATGGTGGCACCATTCTCAACACAAGATATTATTTATAGCAGGGATCGGAAATCTACGACCCGAAAGCCAAGTACGACTAGGTGCTTGCTTACTAGTAGATCCGGCCCAAATCCAGAGAGATGTGCGAAATCATTTTAGTAAATAATATTTAAAATTCTTCTAATGAGTTAATCTTATTTTAATATTATTTTTTTACTCAATAATACGCAAAAAACCAGTTTATATAAAACTTACCTGAATTAATAAATGTAAATATTTTATTCGTGTAAGTGTGTCAGAAAATGTGGGTAAAATTACGTATTTAAAATATATATATATATGTGACAGAGTAAAATCTGCTTTTGTCACTTAGTAGAATCGCTTGTGTAAACATACTCGAGTTTGCATCTTGGCCCATGGACTAGATTGTGAAAAACCTAGTTTTTCACAATCTATTCCAGGGGTACGGAGATTAGAGAGCGGACTAACCAGCCTCTTATAACGTCCAAAATAAAAAAGCGGCGATGGTCCTGGCTTGGACACGTGTTAAGGATGCCTCAAGAGAGCCTGAACCCTGCCTGTCTCTTCTTCCAACCGGATGGATACCGGCGTTGTGGAAGGCCACTGATGACCATTCTCAGAATGTACTCAGCGGAGTTGCGGGACGCTGGGATGACCTGGGAGGAAGCAAGGAGACTGGCTGGAGATAGAGAGTCATGGAGGAACTTCGTGGTGACCACATGTTCCGTATAGGGAGCGGATATGGAATAAAAAAAAAAGTTCAGGGGTGGGGAACCTTTAAATTTCTAAAGGCCACATTCTTTTATCTGATTCAACAGAAGGTCACAGTAAATAAAACATTGACACCCCTCTTTTTTACGACTGTCGAACATATAATGGGTTGATGACGCTCTTTTCCCAAACGCTTGTGTATATTTTTTTAATCAAAGTGGAACATTTTGATCAAGTCAAAAGAACGCACCAAAGTAGCCAAGAGGCCGCTGGTTCCTCTCCACTGATCTAGTATTTTACGAAGAAGTTTGCCGACGTCGATGATCTTGACTTTTACAATAAGAAAAGGGAGTTATGTTAAATTTTGATGTTGTCTTGATAGTCTTATTCTCGGTGATAATATAAAATTTGCATTTCTACGGTGTTTTGTTGTATTATATAACAGAAGATGACAAGGAAAAATATTGTTCATGCAGCAAAATAGTCAGTAGATTTCTAATAGAAAACAAATGATATGGCGCTATTTGCTGCATATTAATTGAATGAACAATACGAAAATTGATATTTTTTACACATCCGTCAGTATTGGCGCCACCAAAAAATATATTATTCATGCAATTATAAGTGAGAAAAAAAATTACTTACAAGAATACAAATAGATATATATTTGTATTCTTGTAAAGTGTTTCATAGCACGTAATTTTTTTCGAAATTATCCTAAGCTTATTTTCATTTGGATCTATTTGCATATAATGATGTAAACACTTCAAAGCAAGCATTTTTTATTTACTCTATAATATTTTTCAGCAGGTGAACGGATACTTCTGTTCACAACCCTTCACACAAGTTTACTCTGCACGTCTTTTATTCCTGTAAATTGCATACATTCAATATACACAAACAATATAAATTATTGACTGATGAAATAAGAGAGCACGATAGAAGATTCATTATTGTATTCATTATAAGGAATACTTGGTGTGCGTAGATTTCTTGTAAGTAGAATTTGTGTACGCATTAAACTTGTACGAAAGAATCAACGAATCATTTAATATCGCGTGATAACCATAAAAAAAACTCTGCAGACATTTGAAAGAGAGAAAAAAAACATACTTTTCTCAATTGCATTGATATTATACACGTGAGGTTAACTACGTCATCTCAAAATAGCAGTTTTTCCCTGGGGCTGTTCATCTTCATCTTCATGAAGTTTGTGTTAGAAATCAATGTTTTTTTTTTCCAATATTTGTTATGATCATTATACGATGTGTTTTTCCGCATTATTATGGGAAAGACCGTCGTAAATTCTACAACAGTATGCTGATATTTCAATTTAGTATATTTCAATATGCTTACATAGTTTACTTATTATGTACGGATTGATTAACCTTTTAACTGCCAGCAGGTGTATGTATGGCGGTACCTCGCACGCCACGAGTTTAATTCCAATTATATATATTTTTTAATTTATCGTTTTTTCAAGCAGTAAAAACGAAAACTGTTTCAATTGTGAGTATAGGACGATATTCCCAATAGATGTCGTAGTGTGTTCGACACAGTTGTATGTTTAACATAATTGATTTACGTTAGTAAAATCCCTTTCAAAGCGTGCGTCCAAAGACGTCATTTTATGTATGATTGGCGTACCGTTCACGGAAATGTTCGCGTCTTAAGACGCTTGTGGCAGCCATCCGGTTAATGGTTCAAAAAAATATAAAAGTTTAGAAAATTTCTGTCTACTGTTATTTAAAAGTCATAATAGTAAAAATAATTAAAAACTCTTCTACTAAAGCACATAATTATAATATGGGCCAATTAGAGGTGAAGTAAGCCAAGTGGTATTTTAAAAAATAGTCGTTACATGCCTTGTAATATTCTACGTCTTAAAGTATCGTGAAAGTGAGTTAACTTCAGTTAATACACATTGCAATAGTGTTATCTCCGTATAATAAAAATAAACAATCCACCAAATTACAAATTAAATACTCACTGATAGCACCTACTCATAAGTCCAAGATAAAAGTTTTAACATTTTACTAGTTAACTCACTTCACCTCTTGAGAGCTCATATATGTTATTGTACGTGAATTTTCCAAAATATTTAGTTTTGATCACATATACGCATTTCTGTATAATTTTTTCAAATCGTATTTTATTAGTTTTACTTTAGACAAATTTAAATGATTTAGTAATATCAATATTTTTTGTGGTTTTGTTGGAGGGCATTGTAGACCTCACAGACATGCCTCGTAACGGAAATCCATAATACGATTTTTAAGTTCATCGGTACTGGGATTCAAGCCAGTAAGCTCTACATCCGAAGCCAACGACGTTGACCACTCGACCATGAACTCATTTCCTTTATTTTATTATAAATGCCACCAACGATTGATTGTTTACCGATGTGAGAATGAAAGAGGAAAAGATTTTTTGTTTTCGTTAATACTTTATGTTTTACCTTACTGTGTATTATTTGCGACGAAATCTTTTCTTACAATATTGTAGGCTGTTGGTTTGAAACAAATATATAAAATAATACAAATTTCTCACTGAACCGTTCTGTTGGTTTTGCATATTTCAGAAGTTTTTGTTATCAAGACTCCGGTTATAAGCTCTTCAAACATAAGATAAATAATTATACCAAACAGAGATAAAATTCACGATCGTATATGTTTGTTTGAAGATCTCATATTATTAAGCAGACAATAAACTTATTTGTATGCATTTAACGGACGAATTATATTATTATATATGTGTGTAAAACCTCAAGGTTACGAACACATTTTTTCATAGATATGTCAACGCTCTTTTACTGTGAAAATGACGAAAATTTGATCTATCCAAGGGTAAAGCAGTCAACAATGATTAAGCTGAACAACTTTGAAATCAATAGATTTTTTGTTTCAAAGTTGACTCCATTGTTATATAAATTACAAAGACACATTTTCCGGAAATTTTGACCGACTGTTCATGGATTCGGCGATTAATTTCTGCTAACTAATAATCGAACAAGGTCTGTAAGTTTTACGTCAAACTCGTTCAAATCCATGAACATGAATGTTCTTTTTATTCGATTTATGATTTTTTATCCGAATTATAATGGATGTCCGTCACTTAGCCTTCCCCCTCATCCCTAACCCTTACGCGAACCTGAATCGAAACGCAAAGAGGTTCTCATAATAATAGGTCTTCCCTATCTTCGTCCTTCTTTTGGAAGATTTGGGGAGATTGAAAAACGGTTTTGCAGGGAATTCTCTTACGACCATAATATACGACTACAAAACCTACGTTAACAAAACTTAATTGAACGATTTTCGTTTTTATAAATTCGCATTTTATCTGCTCCCAATGTGGAGCATATGGTCTACAAATAGAGGTATCTCAACAGAAGTTTTTTTTTCTACGATAACTGTTTTACTCAGTCACTCGACCTCTCTTATTCAAAGAGAGTAGTAGGGATAGAAGGACAAGGCTAGTGGTTTAACTAATCGTTCTCACTACAGCCAGTTATTTAAGGATCGAAAAGGGTGGGAAGGAATTTTAAAACATCACAAACACCCCTGCCTTCGAACAGAAAATTGCTGCCCGTACTGAGACTAGAACCCGTGAAGTCCGGCACGGAAGCCCACAACGCTAACCGCTGCGCCAAAGGACCCGACATTAAAACATTCTATTGTTTAAAAGTAATTCTATTACGGTCATGACGTTCGGCTGGATAAATCTATCAATATCATATCAATACATATTTATTTAGTAGTCAATACTTTATAAACCATTATACAAGGTCGCACATTGTCCGATAGTTCAATGACTGGTCAAAATGTTGTGTACTCAATATATGCTGAAGGTCTCGTTTCACTTTCACACTAGGGTTTTATGGTTATATGACTTTGATAGTTGTCGCTTTTATTACTTCCTACTCAAATGACTATATTTACTATTATAGTTTTTTCGCTTTTAGGCTCTGTGTTTAATTAACTAATACATGTTTTAAGAAGGAGAACTAAAGTAGACTTTAAATCCACGACTTTAAATAATTACCAGGACAGGTTTCCTTAATTGTGAACCAATCATAATCATTAATATAAAAGTGTGGAATTAGTTTTTAAAATATATGTTTTAGTTCTTTGAACGCCATGTGCTTCTATTATTTTACTATATTCTACATTTGTTTTAAACGTCGACTGTATGATAGATACATTTCATTTATTAAAAGCTTAGTACGGCTTCACCAATTATTTCAAATCGATGAGAATTAAAGAGAAGATAATTTGAATTAGGACACCTGTATAATCTAATATATAAAAATAAACGTTTGTTTGTTCGTATTTTATGCGTTGCCACACCGCTCATCCGATTGCAATATAACTTTGACAAACTTTTTGCTTACACTTCCGGGAAGGTTATATGAATAGTAAAATTAGCTTACAGTAGGTCTTATATATAAAAATCAATGTTTGTATGTTTGCCGTACAGTTCATTTTGACAACGTATGCTTGCGCTTGCGCGAAGGTTATAGTACAAATAACTTACAGTAGGTGGCGCGTGTGTCGTACCATATATAATCGACAGCAAACGTTAAACAGACAGAAAAAGAAAACATGTACTTCAATAAACACAATTACAACACAATCACTTTCTTTCTTTCAGTGGCATTGCAACGCTTGCCGGGAACCGGCTAGTTATAAATAATTTAATGAAAAATTCTAACATCAGATATTGCTGTACGTAATTGTAGTAGGATTTGCAATACCTCCCATGTGAATCAACATTCTTAGCAATTGTCACATGAGAGGTATTTTGATTTGAATGACGTTTTATTGAGTAGGTTGGGAAATCCCACTCCTCATTTTAAGTATTAATTAACATACACACTGTCATGCAATAAGGCGTAAGGTCGTCGAAGACCAGTTCAATGATAAAAATACACGGTGTCCCTGAACTCGCAATTCCTGCCTACTTAACTCGTGCGTTTTCTCACTATTATTCAACGAGGAAACTGTTATTTTTCGTTATATGGTATCATAATTGATTTTTGAACAAGCGTTAAGTTGGCAACATTTTTTTTAAAAAAATCACGGTATTTTTCATTAGGAGATAAGCTGGATAAATTTATTATTGTCTACTGGATTATTTAAATAGGGAAAAAACGATACATCGAAACGTAGCGAAAAAATACAATCTTTTAAAAATTATCCATTAAAAACGCAAAGATAAATCGCTAAGAATTCACAGAAACTAATAAAATCAATAATATAAATCAAAAACTTGTAAATAATTAGCATTTTTTGCTCTATTGCTAATTAACCACGAGTACCATCTTAGATAATCATTTTTTTTTATTTTAAAGTCTGAATTGATTTTACTCAGCAGGTGATACGTTTAATTAAATTTTAATCCAAATTAATTACAAATAAAATGGTGAAACTTCATATATTATGTTAAAAAGAATAAGTACGTAAAAGCAATATAAAATTTCACATTTATTCATAGAAAATGTAAGTAAACATAATATATTATGTAATATTGTAACGATAGACAAAACAATAATGAATAATTAAGTCTCTATAGATTATCCAAGAGAAACTCAAGATAATAAACGAAATCAAATAGCGATAAAATAAATACTTAATAAAATGAAAATATAACGTAACTATGTAAGTCAATTATTACGCTTATCATTTTTTCAAGAAATATGGCAATGATCATAATTTAAAAAATATAACATTCAGAATATCTTATTATTGATTTACACTACATGGAAGAAAGCGCTGCAGCTTCTGTGATTGTGTGAAATAATTTGAAATATCATGAATAATATTTTACTTGCCCACTATTATACTAACAACGTCTACATAAGATTATTCAGGGTTTTATCCGAATATCAGAATTATTTAAACAAATTGTTGAACAAAAAAGCCATGACTACGGCTTGAAAAATAAAATATATTAACAGATATGTCACCCCCTCAAACGAGCTGAGATCATCGCCATCTTCTTAAATGAACACACAATAAGACTTATTTAAGAAGTATTTATTTATTTGGCCTGCAGGTCATATTCGTCATTCATATCGCTTATCAATAATGTTGCATGTACATTTGAGGTCTGCACGTGCCCGGGCCTGGCCCTCGGGCGCTCTTACCCGGCCCGGCCAATTGAGATTCGGGCTCGGGCCGGGCCCTGGTAAGGTATTTATTTCTTTAGAAAATTATTCAGTCTATGTTCGTGTCGCAGGTCAGCCATGCTGATTTTAAATATTACCAGTTCTATAGAGAATCGTCAATTGTTGTATGTTTATAAAAACGGGGTTTTTTCGGGCTGAGGAGTATTAATCTGGGCTTCGGGTTGGGTTCGGGTAAAAAGTGTGGTAGTAGACTCGAGCCCGGGCCGGGTAATTTTGTAAAATTTCGGCCCTTGCAGATCTCTAATGTACATACATAATATTTCAGATATCGCTATCAACAAAAGTTTCATTTTGTTATTCAGTTTCTCAACCTCTCTTTTTTCGAAGAGAGTCGTAGGAATAGAAGGAAAGAGTTAGAACAAGATTAGTGGTTAACCAATCACTTTCGCTACGCCCCGTTTTTCTTATATTGAAAAGGTGGAAGTGAACAAATACTGATGCATTCAAACAGAAATCGATAAAACGGTTGAAAAAATGTTGTTCGTACTGGAAGTCGAACCCGTGAGATATGTCACGGAAGTCAACGATGTTGACCACTGCACCACGGAACCGACTCGCTCTTTTCTTTCAATGTTTAATTTGTATTAGGCTTTATCTCAATAAATCGTTTAATGACAGACACCTCGTCGCCTGCATACGTCCGCTGTATATAGATTCTAGAAATTACTAAACATATGAATTATTGTTTTTTAGATCATATATATTGTACAATTGTGTTCATACCTTTTAATCCTTGCACCAATTTATTTATCATAATATTATATCATAGAACCGATTTAATAATATAGTATCAAACGTTTTTCTTTTATCACACAAATTACACATAATTATGTTTACAACAACTTTAGGCACAACCCACACCTGTCAGTTATAGTTTAAAAAAAACTGTGATTAGTCATATCATCACAAACATTGTCCACCTAGTCTCGTATTTCCATTGAGGTCGTCATACCAACAATTACATCAGCGATGGCGAACCTCTTTGTGCGCGATGTTGTCAAAATTATTTTCGTAATTGAAAATTCTGGAACGCATTACTCATTCAAATCGTATATTTTCACTCGAACATGAAGAAGCAATCAAAGGCTATAAGTGTTATTGCAGGCTCGATACCCTGGAGTTTGATTATGCAATAAATTTAGCACATCAAATGTGCAAAGGAATAGGGTCAGCTTATTTCGGGAATAGTTATTTACGTAGATCAGAATAGTTATTTTTCCATCGCTGTAAAGTGATTTTCCTCGAAAAGCCCATTGGTAAAATAAATAATGTTGTGAATTTACGCTATTCAAACGTTAAATCTTCAAAAGCAGATTTGAGTATGAAATACATATTTATAGATGTCATAATGTTTATATGTAGATGTAAATGTTATTTATAGCAGATGAAAAAGTAAGACAGATCATAATCTCGAATGCAGCTCTAAATATTCTTCTTTATTTTAATCCCGAATAATAAAGACACTAAATGGAGCGAGGACAAAAAGGTATGGTATCAAAATTCTAAAGAAGATCTAATAATCAAAATTTCATTCGTATAGTCAATTATCGATAAACAGACCTATGAGGGCGTCAAGGTGCCATAGGCAGTTTATTAACACATAGGCGGGACACGTAAAAATACGTTTATCGCGTACTGTCGGTTTTGTTGGTATATTGACTCATAATTTAATGGTGTCTTCAAAATAACTGCCGCGGCAAGTAATTCTTTTTGACAATAACAAACAAACCTCATAATTTATTATGCCCTGAATGTTCGTTCACATATAGTATTTTTTTAAAAAAGGCGCACATGTTTCTCGAATATTTAGGGCATCAGATTACACATTTCCAGTGATTGTAAATTTGTAGGAATGAGGATTTTATACTATAATTATTTATATAATTGTATGGTATGGATTAATGTTATTTTTTATACAGAATATTTTGAATATTTCATATTGACAACAAGTGGAGTGCTATTTACTAAATTAATAACAGGTTTTTATATTCAGCTTAGAAAAGTAGTGAAATTATGACGTATTCAAAATGTTTTCATTTTATTGTTAATGATCAAATGTCACATGATTTCTTTGAAAATTTCAGCCGAAAATAATGTTTGGTTTAGAAGTTGTGTTGATTTTAAGAATGTCATATATTTTTGCGCTAATCACTAAAAAACACCCGCTTATAAAGTGTTAATATAAAATAAAATACTCACTTATACTAATTCCACTTTTATTTAACAAAATCATGACTGGCTTCTCTCATAACGAGCATTATCAACTCATCATTAAATAAAAGTTAAATTAGTACAAATTAATATTTTATTTTATTGATATAATGCCTTTCTACCAAGTATTAACAGTGAACACCATAAAAGTGATAAAGCCAATGGTAAATTAAATATCGAAAGGAAAGCGCGAGTCAATTCCGTGGCGCAGTTGTCAACGTCGTTGTCTTCCGTGGCGGATCCCACGTACTCGAGTTCCGGTGCGTTAACACACAAGGAGTTTAAAATTATTGCAAGGTCCTACCTAGTCAATATCGTAACTTTTAATTATTAGTGAATTTGGCATAGAAAAGAATATGGGAGGTGATTGAAGATAACACTGAAGATAGTACATACTTTGTGCTTTACGATTTGTTCGATTGATTATAGAAGGGAAGGACTCGGAGATAAGATAACAAATGTTATCAAATGTTAACAAATGTGGGAAGTGGCATAACGAGGGGGAGAATCTAACCATTTTTTTCTGTCGATGTTTATATACATATATTTTTGTATAAATGCATATTTTTTTTTATTTTTAATAAAAATTGGCATTAAAACTAACGCCAATGCGCCAAATATTTTAATGTTGAAAGATCATATGAAAAAAACTCGATGATATTTTTTATATTATCGAGTTTTTATAAGTCACTCGAGGTAAATAAATTGACATCACAAACACCCATGCCTTCAAACAGAAAATGATAAAGCGATCGTAAAAATACTGTTCGTACTGGGACTGGAACCCATGAAATCCGGGACGGAAGCCTACAACGCTAACCACTGCGCCATAGGACCCGACAAATTGGTTATAATTGTATACTGATTATACACCACCACCGGAACACCGCGAATATCTGTAGGATTAAGCGTTCCTCTTGTTAATGTATTGGCAGCCTACCGCTGCGTGGAATAATATGTAACGTTACACAATCTTTAATATATTAGTATAGTTTTATTAAGAACATAATATTTAGCTATAAAAAACACTGCAAAACATTATTTCACGCGATCAATTCAACTGCTGTGTTCATACATATGGATGCGGTAAATTATTAATTTGATACAATTAAGACTTTAAAAGTCTGTTACATAGTTTGAGATATGTGACAAAGTCAATATTATTTATTTACGTATTAAGTTTAATGTGTTATGATTAAAGACATGATATTATTATTTCATTAAAAACTAACAACATTGGATGCCCAGGCGCAATAAATTTTCGAGGCCCTGTTTTTCGTGTTGCAAAACTCTTCTTAGAATAATAATGAATATTAAAAACTGAAATTAAAATATAAGGGTTTATATAATTTATGCTATTTTTGAGGCCGCTAAAATTTGGAGGCCCCAAGCGCGCGCCTCTTGCACTTATGGGGTAATCCGCCACTGAACAGCGTTGTTCTGAAACGCTTCTCATAAACATCAATAAAAACATAAAAAGTCTAATTTGTTTTGTATACTTGTACAATTTTCCGAACGTGTACATAAGTCAATCGCCTGTGGCAGCTTTTTTTAACTAGTCTCTCATATCCTATTTTTCATGCTTGACCTTATAAAAATAATTAAATGATGAGACAAGGTATCCCACGACTTGAAAAAGATTCAATGATGTCACGGGGTCAAGGATGGGCAAGTTCACGAAGGCGAACCTGAAATTGCTTTACATCCGCAGATGCTTGCATGCGTTGGTTGTTAGACTTACCACTTACGGTGGTAAACGATGTGGAAAAATGTTTCGATGAGTATTTTTTTTAAAAAGTTATCATGGGTAATTGAACCTTCCGTAATTGCTATTATAGATAATACTGATAATAGATATATTGAATCAACATATCATATATATAATCTTATTGGTGAATCGCAAAGTTAAGTAGTGTAAATCTTAAATTGTTGTAACAATAGAGAATACAATAAATAGGCTTGAAATCAATCATCATTTTGGTTGTATGACAATAAGTATTGTTTTACAATGAGTGGTGAATGCAGGGCTGCTGAATTGGAGTCGCAGTAGTTTGGATGGAGTCGCAGTAGTCTGGATGGAGTCGGAGTATGCGTTTTAAAAATAAATTACTGTAACTATTTATATTAATATTATTAATTAAATTAAAATACAAAAAGTGATGTTTATATTATTATCAGAATCGTACGCTGCAAACAGTACAGTCGTTATATTGTTTAAGTATTGCTATAACAAAGCAATGAATGAATTCTTGATACCCAGTTATGTCGTCTTCGTGCATACCAAATTAGCAAAAGAAACACGTCATTCATTTCATATTATTTTATACTGATTATCAAAAATGATTTGTTGTTATTAGAACTATATTGGCAATGATATAAAATCTGCTATCAATAACAACCACTTTGCTCTTGTAAATATCAAAACGTAGAGCATGAATCAATTGATATTCGAACGAGCTGCAAAATCAGTTCTTGCCAATCTCTCAATACAATTAGGTATTATACATGTAGATATATTTTCCATTATTCAACGTAGACAGACGAGACCGGTTTGAGAAGTTGCCCGCGTGCTCGTAATTTATATGAGACTTTTTCAAGTTCAACATGCAGTAGACCGACTGTATAACTACAAGCAGAAGAATATAACCATATCTACAATACTTGAGTACAGGAAATGTATTTATTTTCCTTGTAATATTGTGTGGCGTTACAACACTTTCGCTTGTCAGATTTTATTGTTCTTAATTGTTTTTAGCAGACATATTTTATCACAGATAACACTCATTTAGCAAATATTAAGGAGTGTAAATAAGCCATATATTTAAAGATGAAGATGACACTTGAAAGCCGTCACTTTACTCAAACGCACAGACAAGTCTTATGCGATACGAATACGATATGTGAGGGAAGAAACACAGTAATGAAACGTTTCTTGCCATACATACTAAAGCGATTTTTTTTAAATATGTTCAATAAAAAAAACATTGCATTATATTCAGGCCTAGATTGTCAGTGGCCGATTACCACATAAGCACACGAAGTGTGCGCTTTGGGCATCTGAATCTTAAGGGCCTTAAAGATAATTAATCAAACGCATACACAAAATTTCAACCGTTGTAATATTTTTTTTACAATGGATTCAATAATATTACAACAATTATTTTTGTAAAATAAATAATTAAGGCTATGTCTTTCGTTCGATAATAATAATAATAATGATATATTTGTTATAAGAAAACAAAAAAAAACATGAAAGTCTCGAGTAAATTTGACAAAGCTTTTTTGTATCCGAAAAACAGCGTCTTCAAATTATATTGCGCCTGGGGCCTCCGATGTACTAAATCTACCACTGAATACTTGGAAGCGGAAATTGTTAGCAATCATTATTGTTTTGTCTGGTGCAGTAACCTCTGTCACATGTTTAATATTATAATTAACAATTGTTTGTCTTTCCTACATAATTACGACTGAACATAAGGTAGATCATGTTTGGTTAGCATGTATTGTCCTCGCTCACAAAGCGTCCGACCGTGACAATGGTTCCAGTGTGTCAATGTCCACACATTGTTCTCTTTGGAATAATATAACATCATAATAATAGCATCTTAAATATATGTAGCTATATCGCTCATGATAAAACAATAAGTCGCATTCCACAACATTGACAAAAAAAAAAAATAGTTTCTAATATTATACACATACGATCTAACAGAATCTTGCATCACAAAAGTGATTTTAATCACTTGTACTCCAATCGACTGGCTGTGGATTGTCTTATTCAAATATTTCCGTTTAACTAACATATCTTTATACTATCAGATCACTCTAGTTACAAGAAAAGTTTCTTATAGATTTCTTTTTTTTTATTGATTTGGCATTTACTTGGTAGAACTCCATTTTAATAGGGTAAAAATATCAAGGTATTTCAGTTCTACAGGTTTTATATGTTATACGTTTATAGCTATTTCGGCTTTCGCCATCGTCAGAACTATGATGCTTACATCATAGTTCTGTTCATCTTAATGTATCTCTTCTTAGCCAGTATATATAGCTGAGCAAATTTACGTTTAAAGCATAGTTCTGACGATGGCGAAAGCCGAAGTAGCTATCAACGTATAACATATAAAAAACTGTAGAACTGAAATACCTTACTATTTTTACCCTACTAATAGATTTCACCAATCAATATGACTACATATTAGACTAATAATTTTTTAATATCCTTAAATTATTTTTCTCCGGTTTTTACGACTCCGACTCTGTCTCCACCTCCGGAAAAATAAACGAATCCACTACTCCGCAGCCCTGATTGTAACTTTTATAAATGCAATACATTGTTTCCATAGAAACAGAGCAAATTTGATTACACTATATGGGTCCTCTACTTACGCGGTATCTTAGTTACTCGGACGGTTATTTAAAAATAAAAAACAATTATGTTCGATTAATATGGATGTTGTAACTAAATTTGTAACAAAGGAATTGGAAGAATGCTTAAATATGATAGATAGAGAAATGTATGGTTTGTTAACTAATTAAATTAAATTATTAACTATGGTAACCTAACCATAGTTAACAATTTCTCAACAAATGAAATGATTTTATAATTAGATTGACTGTTGATTGTCTCATCTCTAATGCGCTGAGATTTGTATTAATGCTAAAACGTGAGACAGAAATACAAAAATGTTTAAAAAAATATTTTTATAGGTTTGTGGTAAATAATTTTGAATAGAAGTCGGCACGAATGACTCTTTTGCACTCGCTTTGGCAAAAAAAAAAGACATTTTTCTACGTGTCTGTAGGCATGCGGTTCTACGGCAGACGTAAAATATGCAAATTCCAATCGATTGCAAACAAAAATTGGCTTGATATCAACTGGAACATAATAAGATTGACTTGATCAGTAAAGACCACTTGAACAACATAATTCATATTAACCAGTCAGTATATTCGAAAAGGAACACAGCTATTTCTACAATAACTTAAATGACTATTTAAAGAATACTTTTATGTATACATATTTAAAACAATTTTATATTATTTGGTATAGTAATGTTTTGTAACATGAAATTGTTGTAAGACTAATAATTGTGTATTTTTAAAGCAACAATAATAACACACTACATGCTTGAATAATAAGATAAATATAGCAAATTATTTCGTGCACTAGATGGTAAAATATATTTGATAGCCATTTTGGCATCACGCCACCATCAAAACTATTTTAGGGTTATTTTTTGTTTTTTTTTTCCTAAATTGAGTAAAATGTATTTTTAAACAATATGGCACTTTTGATAAGTAGAATCATTTTTTACACTGTCAATTTAGTATGTCTAATACAACTATTTTCTATGTTAAAAATATTATGAGGCTAGAATAGGTAAACGATGAAGGGCGACTTGTTGTTAGCAATTTTATTTTATGTAATCAAAAATGATCATTTAAGCTTTTTTTTTAAATATATTTCTTTTTACGATTGTATTATATTTATATACAGGGCCGGCTCGTTACGTGTGCAAAGAGTGCGGCGTATATAGGCTCACAGGCGCCTTTATCACTTTCCACTCATTTAGTTCTAGTTTTACAAGGTGCCGAAATCCTAGAACCAGCCCTGTGTATATAACATGAAATAAGCTCAACTATTCAAAATTTTGTCCGACATAATCCTCTAAATTTAAACGCGTAGTAATTGTTTGACCTCCGATTCTCGCACAAAAACAAATAACGAAAATCAAAAAAAAGTTACATCCACGTATCAAAAAATATCACAAACGTATGAGAATGTCACGAAGCGTAAATAATGGACAAATTTTGTTTGTATAGTTATAATAATCTTGAAAATCAATTAGAGCCTAATTAGCAATAATGTCTTAGCAAACAATTATTTAAATAGACCAAGGTTTGATAATTATTGTTTTCTTGTGTGTATATGATTAGCAAACAATGTGACAAAATACGAAACGCGGTTGGCAATTCGAGTGCAAGAATTGTTATAATAATATAAAAAATTGAATTCTTAAAAATGTTAATAATAACATTTTTAAGAATTCAATTTTTTCCATCTTCTTCTAGTTTGAACCATTTAGATATGTGTCTTTTAAACTGATCAAATAAAAAAACTTAAACATGATTCACTCTTCGATTTTATGAGTTTGGGTACGATGCAATTTATTTTCATTTCACACGTAGAATTTTAGGGATCGAAATTTTGTAGATATTTAGCTACCATGGTTCTTTCGGATCTGTGGTCGTGTGGTTAACGTCATTGGCTTCGGTTACGAAGGTGACGAGTTCAAATCTCGGTATAGACCTCTTCATAGACTGATTTCTGTACAAATACATGAATTTCTGTCATGCGCAAAAATGCCCTCCCAAACGGGGTAAAGAAGAGCGATTAGCTAACCATTTGTCTTGTCCTAACCTTATCTTTTTACACTGAAAGAGAGGTTGAGCTACTGTGCAGTTGGTAAGATAAACTTTAATACACCCAAAAATAAAAATAACTTTGATTATTCCACGTATTGTGTTAAAAAGTTACAATACGTGGAATAATCAAAGTTATTTTTATTTTATATTAAAATGAACTTCCACAAAGTTACCGCCGAATCCATTGAAAGTATTTAATACACCCATTCCTTTTTTTACGCGTTTTTTTTTGGACGGCACCGTTACTTTTTACTCCGCAATTTACTCGCTGTTACGCGATTTTTTGTCGATTTTTTTTATATATAAGAAATGGTGACCCTGCGTTTATATAAGTGATGTAGTTCCGCTCTTCTTGATTAAATACAACTAATTTATAAATTCGTTGAATAGCACGTTTCCTGGTCATAAAATTTACCATCGAGAGTTACTATGTCAAATAAATGCACTCCAGACGTCCAAATATTTTAATTACAAAATAATAAATACGGACCGAAGATGGAAATTTTATTTTTTAATAAAAAAAACATTTATACGGTGATTTGCATGTTTACGTATTATCTGTTTCGAATAGTATTTTTATAATCAATAAAAAAATAAAAAAAATATATAAAAAAAAAAATGCGCGAATTTCAAGAACAAAAGTGTTTTTTCATACATTTTTGATACTTTTTTACACGATATTTTGGAAACAATTATCAAATTTATAAATGTAAGATTTTTTTATCGCGTAAAACAAGGATTGGGTAAATAATTAAGTTTATGTTATATGTTTCATATTGGAAACGGAAATGGTGAAAAAAAAAAATCATTTAAGACCGCGCATCACGTGCGCAAACAATACACAATTAATTCATGCCCTACTTAAACAGGTAATAAAAAAAATTAACTGAAATATATCTTTACATTGATTTTCAATTCGATTGTGTATTTACAAGCTATTGTATATTTTATCAAAATTGATTGAATATAAAGAACACAATCTGAAAGCCTGTGATAAAAGTATTGAGAAAATGTTTTGCAAAATTTTTAATTCTTTATTCTTTGTTGAGAATATTGTAATAAATTGCATCTGTTTCACGATCGCATGAGATTGTTTCTCCGCAAGTCTCACGATTAGAATTTTAAAACAATGAAATGCAATAAAAATATATCTTTTGTTTCGTTTGCTGTTCAAATTACGGTGTGTTAAAAATTTCAAAGATAGTCGAATCAGTTTCTTGATATTTTTGAAGACATTGATAGAAATTAATAATTATACGTTGTTATACCTTTATATTTACACGGTTTAGAAACAGCACGGATTAATGTATGGATCGTAAGTGTATAGCGTGTGTTATCATTAACAAATAATATAGTTAATAAGGTTAGGTCCCTTCTACCGCAAATGCGCAAAAATATAAAATATATTAAAAAATATTGTAATGTAAGAAATAATATTTCAGATGATTACTGTGCAGTGCATACTAGCAGCTAGGGCTTATACAAAAACCGACTTTTGAAAAAACCAGTTGTCGAATGTCAATACTGTTTGAAAACCGGTTTTATCTGGTTTTCGAAGTTTTACAAAAAAATGATAATTCAATTTAAATAGCGAGAAAAAGTTCAATTTTTTTATGTTTATTTATATAGATAATAATACACAATATGAAATAATTTGGTGTTACTCTTCAGAAAATATGATTTAAGAAAACACAAAGTGTCCACTGATCGTTTTGTAACAAAATTTCCCGATATCGAAAATACCCTTTCACTGGATAATGATGTGAGGCATATGGTATTTAAGCCATCGAATAAAAGATCTAAATTTTCTGTCCTTTTGCTTATAGACTCGTTTATGGAAAATTCGGCACAACTGGTTACGATGTTGAAAAACCGGTTTTCGAATGTCAAAAATTTGCCAAAATACTGTTTTTTTAAAACCAACAAGCCCTACTAGCAGCAAGTATTTTGATGTAGGGCTCAATGTTTGTGGTTGCTATCGTCGATAAAGCACTGGGGTTATCATTGTTCAAGCGGTTTCAAAGGCCGCAACAAATGCCATTTTGGGCCGCGGTTTGTGCATCAGTGCTTTAGTCAATCGTGCAATTTAAATACGCTTGTCAACGGAATCTGTGTGCGAGCAACTCATAATTTGGCACCTATGGGCTAAGAGTTCGGCGACCCCTGTATTAGGAAATAGGGCTGGTTACATAGTTTATAGTGATTCTTGGCGTGCATTTAATTAAGTCAGTAAGCATTCTCTTTCAACACTGATTTTCAAAGAAGTTGGATAATCAAGATTCATTCGCCGTATATATTGAAGACAAAGAGCGCGATGAAGCAAGAATTGAAAGCATAAAAGTATGATTTGTTAACAAGAAAATCAAATTAAAATAATAAATTAATTAAGACATAAACGAAAAAAGATAGCGTGTTTAATAAATCCTTAAGGCTTAACAAAGACTTACAATGTCTCTTTTGATCAAATTATTATTATGTCTTTGAATTTACAGTAGAACATCGAATATGCGAACTAATTGGAGATAAAGAGAGTGCAGATAAATTTTAAAAAATGTAGAATTAATAAATTTACATTTAGTAAATATGTGCGTATAGAGGTGGACTGGAGGAAGCTCAGAGGGGCTCGCAGGACCCCCTTGTTAGATTTTACCACGGACGGCGAGCCCCTTGTTAATTTCAGAGAAAACAATATTCTCAGATCAAATTGGTACATAACTGCAATTTCTGACATATATATTATCTACAATTTACATTGATTAGTTTATGGTAAACTTCATATTGTTGCATAGTATAAGTGTATTAAGTAACAATCATTTGCTTATTTAAGTATTGCATATATTTGGACAGGAGTGATAAATTGCTTTGAGATTAAGCGAGTCCATTGTTGACGAGTTGGCAGCCCACCGATGTATACATACGTAATAACTTAAGTTAAATATAAAAGATTCTTTCTCCATTCTTCCTGCCACACACATCATTGCATAGTGACGACATCAATGCATTGGAAAGTTTTAGGATTTGTAGCATCAATATTCCTCTTTTTTGAAACTCCTCTTCGTCTTGTTGATCATGCTCAACTAAGGCAGATATTATCTTAACTTCCTAATTTTCCAAAAAAAATCCGGGACTATTCATTGCCCAATTTACCCACTCGGCGATGTCTTCTTTGACACTTTCTCTGGATATTCAATGTTGTAGTACTGCTTTCATGGTATTTCATATATCACATGTTACTACATTACTGGAAATTACCAACGGTCTTTTTAAAATTGTATTTCATGATTTGGTCAATAATAATGCACCAAAAGATTTACAATCCAGACAGTCAGATAACAAAAGTTTTTTTTTTACTGTTCCAAAAGTGAACTACGCTTGCGCAAGATTTTCTTAATCTTGCTGCTCTCTCAATTCTAGTTAGACTTTTAAAGCTCTCAATTCAATCCGCCTCTTCTTCTAATTCTAGTATTCAGGAAGCTTTTCAATTCGTATACAGTGAAATCACGGGAATCTACAATAGTATGATTAACATCTATCAACGTTATTTTATAATTACTGTGCTACATTAATACTTTTCAATTTACGTTATTAAAATAAAGGTATACCAAAGCGAGCTTAGGATCACAAAAGTCTTTATACAAAACATAGTTTTGGGATAAACTCAAATATAGTTTTTATGCTATAAAGCTCGGAAAATATAGCATATATAATTAGTTTATATGTATCACTTGTATGTAATATTTACAACATAAAACAGGACTGTGTTTCCCACGACACACATTTATTTGAAGATAATAATGATATGGCCCAACCGTGTCTTAAAAACAGTTATTAACGTAATAAAGTTTTTTGTCTTAAAATACGAAGATTATGACATTTCCGTAACCCGAATTTAGCTTAAGACATATATTTTTTGATACGTTATATGTAGTAAGTTAATACTGATTAAATCAAAATAAATGATACTTGTTAATTAACAAATACTTTATGTTAAAAAAATCAATCATTTGAATTTGTATGAACTAAAAAGATGCGAAGCGATTTTGCGTAAAAGATAAGACTGACGACCGTTTTGAGGGAAATCGATAAACCGGCATTATTTAATATCTTCTTGTAAGGTATCCTTACTGCTTAGCAAACGAATACCGTGTTTGTGTTTTATCCAGTCGCATTTCGTGTAGAAAAGAAACCAATAGCTGTGATGAAAACAAAATTTAATATTCTCAAATGATGCATAATAACGGTTTCTCCTTAGTTTTGTGTGAAGACGTCATTCATATAACACGTGCTGTCCCACACAGTAAATATATGTATTGACGAATCAATATCGACACCTTTGATAGATTCGGCGGCTACTTAATGGAAGATAATTTTTAATATAAAATTAAGTGGAGTAACAGTTGTAAAAAAAAAACATTGTTAAAAGTACAATATTATGAAATACACTAATAAAAGTATATTAATTAAAAAATATTTATTTGAATTAGATAAATAATATTGCTTCAAAAATATCTGAATATGGAATAACGTTTACTACCAATATTAATAAACTCCGAACGAACACTATTCACAAAAGATTAATTAATAACGTAAATAATCAGTTTCTCCTGTTCACATGAATACTTTTATAATAACGAATGTGTTTGTTTGTAATTAAATGACATAGATTCTTATTTTTGTCATTTTGTTGATTTTCAGTAAGAAAAATAGTAGCATGTAAATAAATTTGGTAAATTTGCATTACAACATGCTATTATTTTTATACTTGATAATTAACGTAATGCCGTTGATAGCAATGCAACAATGTAGAAAATTTAATTGTGAATAGAAAAATGAAAAATTATAATACGTGAAATCGGGGAAAACAATAGTTAGCACGAAATACGAATCTTATGTCAGTATGAAAAAGTCAACATAGCATGTCAAATAAAACTTCGACAAACCATACAGCATTTTTTAAATATGACGGCGAATTTTCGTAAACATATTTCGTAATATGAATGAATTATCGGTTTCCTTAATTTGACGTTTGGTTTTTTAGTATTATCGTATCCGTAATTAAGTTCTTCGTGTAATTACATTGATTTTGCAGGATTAGGTAATTTTTCGGAGAGATAAAGAGCAGCATATTGTAAATCATATTTAACTCAAGTTTATCTTAAAATTGACAGAAAAGGTGAGGGTATTATTTACAAACACGGCTCATTCCATAATGGTTTTAAAAAAAGGTAATCATTAACTCTCGCGGCTCGGAGACTAGAAAAATACTTCTCTACCAATGGGGGTCGTTTAGGGACCCCAGTGGTTTCCTCATTATTGGCCTTATTCTTATGAATTTCAAAAAAAAATAGTCTAAGGGCTTTAAAATATCTCTCTGCATCATTCCTCATACATTTTTTCATAAAAATCCATGTTTTTTAATATTATTCATATTTTGGGTTGCGCGTAAAAACGACGTCATCCCAGCACACATATGAACTTGCAACTGATGCGTTTAGCCCATCTATCTTATGAACGATCGCTTATCGCGGGCGCTTATCTCGTTATCGCTTATTTATATAAACTACAAAAGGTCCAAAAAACTATTATATAAGAATACCTTAATTATAAACATTGTATCACACATATTAAAATAGATATTTAAGAAAATGTGGGTATTGGGGTCGCTTTTCTTGAGCTTAGAACCGGAAAAGTTTAAAAAAAAATTATCTACTAAATTTATTAATGTTTCAACAATTTTGGAATAAGCCGGATTTGCAAATTATACCCTCAAGTGTTAATATATTATAAGAGCTGCAGTCGGATTAGTATGGTGACTAAAATTGTTATTTTTGACATTCACAATACAACATACCTAAATATATCGAAGTCTCAGTGCTTAAACAGGACCACCGGTAAACAATCTGTTAACGTAAATTTCAAAACACTGTCAAGATGTCATCAATCTACATGCGATATGTCAAAACATATTACGTAGATGATGTTTTTTTTTTTTTGCACTTTTAACTATGTGAAGTTTGTATCAACATTCAATAAATACGAGAAGGTGCACTGTGTTGCTTACACGGACGTTCTCTCACTAGTACGGTGTACGGGGAACTAAAATTAAATTGCACGCTCGTCATTTAGAAATACACAATGCTGGCTGGCTTCGTAACGCACCGGTTTTTAATAGTAGTCTCCTAGTCGATAAAATTGGCACGACACCCAGGCCTGTTCAACTTGAAAGTCTTGGCAATGACCGAGCATAGACATCGGTCACTCGTCAATACTAGTTACCCGGTTCTGTTCCCTTTGAAAATATCAATTTGTCACCGAAAATAATGTGAAGAAGGTATTTTTATTACAGGGCTGTGGAATCGGAGTTGGAGTAGGAGTCGGAGTCGCGGAGTCGCGGTATTTTGGCCGGAGTCGGAGTCGTGAAAAATGAGCGGCTCGATTTTAATTATTTAATTATGTGTATTCAAACAAAATAGTCCAAAGTGTTGACATTGCATGCTTGGCTGACTAAAGATGATCTGATGGTATACATATAAATATGATTAAATTAAATTGTTGAAAAATTTCCTCGGAGTAGGAATCGGAGTAGTCTTTTTTTTACACGACTCCACAGCCCTGTATAATAATATTGAACTCAATGAAATAATGTAATCAATTAACAAATATTGTTTTTCAATCTATGTATATATCGTGTCCAATCAATCCAATTTATCAATTATTTATATCGTGTCCAGCAGACCAATCAATTTATCGCTACTTTACGGTTGCTAATCGTGGCACATTACGAAAGCGCAGAGTAACCGTATGCAGTGCTTTGAAAACAGATGCCTGCGGCGAATGCTAAGAGTGCGGTGGTCTGACTTTGTCAGGAACACGGAGATTAGATAGCGTACTAACCAGCCTCTTATTACGTGCAAAATAAAAAAAAGCGGCGATGAACCTGGCTTTGACATGTGCTAAGGATGCCTCAAGAGAGCCTGAACCCTGCTTGTCTCTTCTACCAACCAGATGGATCTCGGCGTTGTGGAAGGTCATTGATGACTATCCACAGGATGTACTCAGCGGAGCTACGGGACGCTGGGATGACCTGGAAGGATGCAAAGAGACTGGCGGGGGATAAAGAATCTCGGAGGAACTTTGTGGTGACCACCTGCTCCGTATAGGGAGCGGATATGGAAAAAAAATGTATATATATCGATCCATAATCGACAAAAGATTTTAAGCAACAAAATGAAGTAAATTGCGTTTTAAGCCAAAAATTGTTTAATAATGTCCAAGACATCAGTTATTTTTTTTTTAGAACGTTTTCTCATTCGTGTGATGTTTTTTTAGAACCTGTGCATTTTCGTGATTTGACTTGTTATTGTTTGCTCCACATGGAATTTTCTATGGCCGGCACTGCGCTCACTTAATTGTAGACCGTATTCATACGTTCGTGGCACACAACCAGTTAAATGAAATAATCAAATAGAACTGCACCAAATAACTAAATGCCGGTGCTCAATAAAAGACCATTTTCTTGAATTTAAATACTGAAAAAAGAGATCAATCTCACTGAGACAACTCAAAGAAAAAGTGTGATATAAAATAATAAGTATAAACATAATTCGCAAAGCATCCCTTAATGTTTCAATATATACGATTGGCGTAACAATAATATTATACAACTCGACACAAAAGTCTCCGCATTTAGAATAACTAGCTGTAAGCCCGTTGACCTCAACGGGGGGGATTTTTGTTGCATTTTTAAGTAGTCAGAAAATTTACTGGCGTGAAAAATAAATTGTAAATTGTAAATAATATAATTTTTAGAATAATTGAAATGTTTAAGTTTGCTAACAAATATATTTCGTAGAAGAAGAAATAGATCTCGGGACATATATCGACACCCCTGCAGTATTTAAATTGTAAATAATATAATTTTTAGATTAATTGAAATGTTTAAGTTTGCTAACAAATATATTTCGTAGAAGAAGTAAATTAGTAAAAATAGTAAATTAAAAAGTAAATTGCAAAAAATAGTATTTACTTGTAAAGTTTTCAAAAAAAGTGAATACGAAATGTATAAATGTTCTTCGGCTTCCATCCAATGGTTTTTCTAGTCAAGGGTCTGAATCGCTGGATGGAAACAATTATTACAAGGCATACATTTCTGTGATGTTACCATATCTACTTACAGCAACGTATTTGATCCTAGAATATGGAATGTAGAGAGGAAAATTTTCTAACTAGTGGGCGAATGCTATATATAGTATGTACAGGGACATTTAAGAAAGTACTTTCCTTAAACAGAGTACAAGTCCAAACATATACGCATCCGAATAACATGAAAGAATATGTTTTAATGCCTTTTCTTGGACGTAAAATTCAATGTAATTAGCCCGTGAAAATGCGGCACTATAAAGTGGCCAATTTTTGCCAACAAAAAAAAGTGGTCACCAAGACAATGACCGTGATGCTGTATAAATGATACAGATATTTTTTTGGGCTTGTTGCCTTGAAGACTCAATTATGAATTCGAAGACTTTTGACAAAGAAAATTTTGTTCACCTCAATTGGTCACAGATCGTAGACAACTTTTTTTGTATCGCCAATAATAATGAATGCTTGTAACGGAATATTTTTTTATTTACAAGTCCTCTCAAATTAATTGTCGTTGTTAAATTTATAAAAGCTAACTGTTAAAAAAGTGTGGGCAGACAGACTCTAACGGCCAAATGTTGAATTATTAATATTAATGATTTTTTCAATTCATCAACATCATGCAGTGTTAGCTTTTTCTGTCCTTTAAAAAATGTAACAAGCTGAGCAGGACTAGTCACCTGTTTATCAACGAGCATTTTTAATCAACTCAATACCAGTTGTATTAATAATTATCATTCATTAAAAACTTCATATGTTATATTACGTAATAATTTCTCTTCTATAAATTATTTGTTAATCGAAAAACGGCTAAATATTCGGAAACTTTGAATATTTAATGAACGTGCTGCTTTCCCTATATAAAAGTACTGGCAGTTACTTAATTGCAATAATTAAATACCAAAGTTATTTTTGAAACGTATACTATCTTAATATAACATTTATCAGTACGAATTTTAGAAGTTTTAAAATAAAGCTGTTTTTTAATCGACTTGTGTTTCTTAAATAAATGATTCTACGCCAGTTCATCCGTGCCCTTGAATGTCAGTAGGTACTAGAAGGTTACATCCGGGAATTAAATGATAAAACCTCTGAAAGTTCACCAATTTTAACGATTCAAATTTAATACGTTTATTTTATTTACCAAATGACTCAATGCAAATTAGTAATAGCAGAAACATAGGTAAACATATTATAATGTCTATTACAAGTTAACCTTTTGTTACCAAGAATGAATCTGTAGGAAAATCATCTGTTTTTCAATCCTCCTCATCTTTTAACGGTGAGGGTTTTCAATGTCGGCCTTTGTAGTCAAACGGTGGAAGTTTATATACCAGAAGCTTCCAAGTTTGAGTCTTGATAAGATCAACATCAATTATTGATATATTATATTTAATATTTAACCTTTATGCGGCGGATGACTGCTAAAACAGTCCGACCTGACAAGGCCCGTGTGCGGACGGCTGCTATAGCACCCGTGACTATAAAGGCTTTATATCACAGCTATTATCTGTTTTAGAGCTCAAATCATTTGTATATTGTATTTTATGAATGTCTTTATTGTATTTATAAGAAAAAATATCCATACAGGCAAAACATTATTTTTGTGGAACTTTACGAAATACGGGAAGAAAATGGCGACCTTCGTAGATATTTTTATTTGGGAGCCGATTGTTTTATTGGCGTCAAAATAATAATATATGTGTTTTATAAAATACAAGATTAACGGTAAAAAAAATATAATTTGTTATAAAGGATTCTAATTGCAAGTAACCAAGTTCAGGTGAAAATGATTTCGTTCTAAGAAATTTTATTTTATAAGTGATTGTGGCGCAGTGTTTTAAGACTCGCCTGTAAAATTGTGGCAATTAAATCCAATCGTATGAAGAATGATTATTTGACCATTATACCGAAACTATGAAAAATATTATGTTTTCAACATTTTTAAAAATACTTTAGATGTCAATAAGCATTTCTGTATACTTTAAAAAATATTTCAATCTATATATATGATCGAAAATTGTATTAAAAATTTTGCATAAAGTTGCCGCGTACGGAACTTGTTCTCTATATTCTTAGCCGCGGTTAAAAAGTTAAGAAGATCCTAAACTTTATCGCTTATAATGTGCTTTCTTTGAATTGGTGTGGAAAAGCTTTGCCTAATTTTCTAAGTATATCTAAAATCATATCAGACACATTTGGCTTTCAAATGTGATTCCAAATTACATACGTGATTTCCACGACCGATGCAATTACTGGTCGCTTACACGCTAAAATATTTAAAAAAATCTCCATCAGCGCCATCTAAAAACCCGTTTGATAAACATTGTTTGTTAATAAAGTAAATATTTTTTCCGTAAACATTTAAGAAATAGTAGAGTCAATAAAAATGAGAAAATTTCCGTAGCTGTCAATGTATTTAGAGGCCAATCACCTGCTTAGTCAAACACCCACTAAATGTTCACGAACGCAACTGATATTGATGCAACACTTTATGAAATTATAATACTAATGACTATTTGTCAATTTATGGATACGTTCAACGAAAAATTTAGCGTTATTATTTTGCATGTGCTATCATAAATGAAGTGCATGTGGCGTCTTATGGATTTAATCTCAAACAGTTTTTTTTATGAAAATTGCTTGGTACCTCGCTCAACATCTCATTTTCGGAGACATTAAGTATAAATATTTGCCGTCTATTGTCTACTTCAGGGAAACCCAACCATGTTCCCGCCAATATTGGCTCAAGACGAATTGATAGGTAATAGTGAATTAAACATGTAATTATTTGTTATGAATGTGTGTAGTGCTTCAAAAACATTTTACGGCTATCGAGCCAATGGTCTCCTTTTTGTCAATCCTTTACTTACCAAATACATACAATAGAAATAGCTTCATGTATTGCAGATTTTTTTCCAGTATAGGCAAAGGTACTAGAATTGGAAATTTTGGACCTTAAAAATAATAGTTAATTTAAATCTTTAATATCACATCAGGACTTTTGGAATACATTAAACAGACAAAAAAATCCATTGCTGAAAAAATGGCTTACAAAATACAATTCTTTTTCGGTTCGACGTATCTTTGCGAATCATTATTTTCAAACGTGAACTTCATAAAATCAATGTATACATTGTAGATCTCGACTCACCGATGAGTATCTGTATGGTTGTTTGCTGAGAGGAATATCGTCATAAGTCAGGAACATCGTCGGTGCCAAAGATCACTCTGACAGATTAATATTATACATTTCTTTATAAAATGTTTATTTTGCATTTGTTTCTTGCTTGTTAAAATATAAACAACATTTCACACATATATTTACATATTATTTATTATCATAGCATCCCTTACAAAACTTTGAATACGACTAACGTTGTTACGCTACGGAATATACCCTGTTAGAAGAGTGTGAAGCCATAGAGCAGTGATGTACAAACCGCGGCCCGCTGGCCGCATGCGGCCCTTTTTGATTTTTGTGGCGGCCCATCAATCTTTTTCTCTACATATTTTTTTCACATAAAACATTTATTTAATAAATGCAAGCAAGCTTTTTCTTCAATGAAGGAGAATAAATCGGTTCATCGAAACAGGCTTACAAAAATAGCTAAAAATTACCAAACACCAAGAACGCATTAACTTGTGAATTGCATATAAATAAAACATAAATATTTCACAATGAAACGATTTTTAATAAGCAAGTACTCATAATCCTTTTTTTGCATGGCTTATTTATTTTCTAAATCACACGGTCAAAATAATATAATGGAACCAATTACTCATTTATCTAAATTCACAGGTTGTTTTCATAGAACGTACATACATATGTTATGTATAAAAAAGGATTGAACGCACTTTAAATCATTTTTTTTCTTTGCGGCCCGAACCCACGATAATTATGCGGCCCGCAAGAAAGTAAAGGTTATGCATCACTGCCGTAGAGGATAGTGGTGAGTACAACGTTGAATACTAGGGAATTATAAAAATATATATTGGGAAGAAAGTATCAAAACCTTGACAGATCCGTTAAATAAAAGTAATTCATAAAGTTAAATCGATTGATTTCAAATGATTATTTAATTAATGGATGGATTATTTCTACAGTAAAATGTGTAGTATTATCGTTTTAATAACACTCTTGATTTATATTAATTTTCCAGCTATAAGCAGCACATGTTAGCATTCACCAATATAAGCCGAAATTATTTTGATCAAACACATTTAGCACCTCTATGAATTGACCTAACTCAATCATTAAAACACAAGCTCTATTTTCTTTCGTTATGTTGCCTTTTAATACTACAAGTTTTATTTAAATTACATTTTTAAATTCAAATTTATTGCTCCATAAAATGTTTTTAATTACGCTATTAATCCACTTCAAATACTTTTGGTTCTTCAATCAGAAAATGACTTCAATAGAGGTTCAAAAACATTAATTAACAATATTGGATAGTTTGTACATTTATAAAATTCGTTTAAATATTCAAAATATTCTCAACTAAGGCTCATTACATAAATATTTGTAGAGTACTCTCTAGAAATTTCAATCTTAAATTCGATATTTTAATATATTCGACTCTTTTTTGATATTCGGACACTCGAATGTTTAATATTTTTTTGTAAAAATTATAAGTTAATATTATTATCAAAATAATTAATCTGTGTGAAAAAAGTGTGTAGCTTTGTGTCGAGGAAGAAACAAAGTACCTAATTATGACAAACATGGCACGAAAAATTCTGCTGCCATTTTTATCATTCAGCTCAATGCGGGCTTAATCATTTTAGAAAAAACGAAGCGATTTCGATATCACAAGCCGTGGATTTGTTTCGAATTTAATTGAATTAACAAATTAAATCTGTACCTCACGTAAAACTCTGCGCAGATCATATCAAGTGCAAGAGTTGTACTAATTCGCATATTATTTTCTTCATAACTGTACATATAACATAACATATATATTTTTGAAAGCCAACAGTAGTATTGACCACATACATTTTTCAACAATAAAATTTTAATACTGAGGGGGTATGGAGATTGTCAAAGCGCTGTAGGGGGACATGGAACAAGTACGGTTGGGAAAAACTACTTTCAGTATATATTTATTCAAGTAATATTATTTTAGCTATGTGATCATTCCTTTTATTTCTCTTCAGATATAACCAAAATTTCAACTGTACCACTGTGCTTAAAATCACACTATCTAGAATTCAACCAAATTGCATTACGGTAACAGACAAAATACAGTAAAAACTCATTAACAGGTGAATGCACTTACTGTAGATGTAAGCACACAAGGATAAAAAAGTAGACGAAGAGAGCATTGCTGCTAATGATTTGACAATGTATTAAGAATATTAATGTTGATAAAAAATGCAATTATACTAGTGATATAACAATATAAGTAACTACACATAAAAACTGTAATAAAAAATATATTAAATTAGTTGTAGAAGTTTGTTCTACTGATAAAATAAATAAATCGCAAGTTAAATTAAAAACTTAAATATTTTACAGTAGGTCGTTTACTGACGCGGCTTCGTAGTTAAGAGGTTGAGAATTTAAGAAAATCAATTACGTCCGTTTCTTATGTTACATTCATCAGTATACTTCCAGACAACTTTAAGTCAAAAGACTTCTTTGAATATTGTCATGAAGCGAACTGAAATATAGCCGTGGCCTTAAACAATATCGCAAATGAATAAAAAACAATTAACCAAAAATTGACAGTTCAAAAACATTTAGTCGTCTAACCGTCTTTGAATAGCTGAATAAATATGAAATCTGTACAGCTGAGAAGCATTAAGTTATTTGCCATTAATAAACTGCCAACGAAATTGACTTTGAATTCTTTAAATATCGAAATAAATTAATTAAATATTTGTGAGCTTGTATTTTCAGACGACAGAGCGTGTTTATTTATATCTATCGATCAGCATTCATAACTCAAATCACCCAATTTTTGATATAATGTTCTCTGGCAGTATACTGACAAATATCAATATCTAGGGATTTTTGCGTGAAATTCGACATAGTAGAATTGGTATAGGGTAAAAATATCAAAGTATTTCAGTTCTACAGTTATTTATATGTTATATGTTGACAGCTATTTCGGCTTTCGCCATCGTCAGAACTACTAGTTCTGTACTAGTACGGATAGTTCTGACAATGGCGAAAGCCAAAATAACTATCAACATATAACATATAAATAACTGTAGAACTGAAATACCTTGATATTTTTACCCTATTAAAATGGAGTTCTACCAAGTAAATGCCAAATCAATAAAAAGTAGAATTGGCATGAATGAAGTCACAGTTACATAATCTTGGAGCCCTTATCTATCGTCCCCTCAATACTCTTTTTTGAAAAAAATAAACGATATATTGAAATTCCGTTGAATCATGATGACAAGAGAAAGTTGTGTAATTTTTTGGCTAATACCAATTCTTGGAATGCTCCAATAATTCAATTTTATTTAGTGTTCACTTTCAATTTTCTTTATATATTTTTTTTTATTCTATAACTGTGATATGTATGAAGGTCGAGATAGGGGTTGCAATACCGGTATTACCGGAGTACCGGAATTCATCGTATTTTTTAATACAAAGAAAACGGTATTTTGGTTTTGAAAACTAATCAAAATCAAATTTATGTTGAAACACTGTAAAATATTTTAATACATTTTTTGTGATGAATTTAAATATTTTTAAGCCAACTTAGAGTTTTGTCAATAATAACAGGTTTCATAATTGATGAGCATTTCAATGATGTTTTATTATTTTGAAAAACGCAAGATATAGAATACCGAAAAGATATTTACAATGCGGGTATTTAATATAAAATACCGAAAAACGAGTATCGATATTCGTCCAGTATTCCAATCCCTAGTTTGTTCTGACCCTGTCTAGCAATATAAAGTATTTTATTTTAACATGTTTTTATCAATTGAAATGACTTCAATCAAGGCTATTTGTAAATACGTAGTTCAAAGCAATCAAAATTATTGCATTCCCGATGTGACATTCCACTTACAAAATGTCACAGGCCAATTCGATAAAACATAGATATTATGATTTCACAACAATAGTTATGTCTCTAAATGTCATAGTTTGTTCCACAAACATTAATCGTTTTGTAAGACCAATGGGTTAATGACAAGTAATTAGCTCCACGACTGCCTATTTGTTCGTCTATTTTTTTTCAATCCTCCATCATTCGTGGTTTTCTTTGTTACGTATTCCGTACTAACAAATTAATCATACCTAATTAATTTTGACACAAGTCGTTTACTCTCGTTCAATAAGTAAGGTCATAACAAATAGCAGTAATAATAGGACCAGTGGCATCTTTTTTTTAGACTAAGGTGCCTAGTTAAAGTTAATTAACTATAATAACTAAGTAGACTCTACATTTTACATCATAGTTTCTCAACCTTTTCGTGCCCGTGGCCTCTTTTGAGTCTGATATTTTTTCGTGCCTCCCATACCCGTAGTTATTAGTTTTTCAAGACTCGGACTCAATAATTTTGGGATCTCGGAATTGATGACTGGGAAAAAGATTTTTTTTTTAAATAACGTACAAAAGAAGATGAAACGCTTTATTTCAACAATCTTCGCTCGCTGGCTGATTTTAAAATCATGGGAATATACGAAATTCTCAAAATGAAAAAAATTAGGAGTTTTTTTAGGTTGCTGGCGGACTTACCAAAAATTTTGGCTGGTTTCAAAAACTTTTCGAGAATTTTTCACTTCTTATCTTTATTCCCGAAATTTCGGGATAAGTATTATCACAATACGGACTTCGGAATCTCGGGATTGGAGACCCTAATGGAAACACTAGTATATTATGAATGCACTCGACACCACAAAGTAAATAAGATGAATTATCTTATAAATTGGCGGCATCTTTAACGATCCAATACATTATTATTAAGTCTTTCATTTTACAAACTGTCTGCGAAGCTAAATTATTAAATTGTTTTATTGTCTAGTTTACAATTGGGAATTTCCAATTGGGTCAATCAGGTCAAACGCCCTGGTAATTGTTCATTGCAATGTCCTACACTATTTGGCCAATTTGACTATAAATGATGAAGTACAAAAAAAATGTCCTATTTTATATTCGCCTATTTGATGACATATGATGTCCATTTAAAAATTGTTAGTCTAAGTTGAAAAAATATATGACCATCTCTAATTGATGTCATTGAGAAGTTTATGGTACTTCAAATAAGCATGACAACATTGAACGACCGTATACCGTGAGGTTTTTTTTATTTCGTTAAATGTATATTATAATAGGCACGATGACTTAAATATTTCAAAATGAACTATATCATGAAATCAGCCATATTTTTAACGTTTTAATGTTTTAACTAGATCTGTGGAGTCATGGAAAAATACCGCGATCCCGTCTCCGGCACTTAAAAATACACTAAAAATACTAAGACTTAAAAAAAAATATATATTTACTTCCTGAACTTAATTGATATAATATCGAAATGCATTTTATTACAATAAACTGTAACATCTTTCCTTTCATCATTCTAAAAATGCCTAATTTTACAATTCAATAAGTATCCCACGGTTAATGACAATATTATTTTAATATACAATGACTAATAATTATATGTTTTCAAAATATCATCGTATTTGTTTTATGTGCAAGAATGTGCTTGACAAACAGAAATATGACTTAACCAAGTTATTGAAATTGGTGTTTTAAAATATGTATCGCCAAGTTGCAAAACCCGATCTGGCCGGTTTTTGACGAAAATGAGTTATGAATGTAGTTCAACGCTCCACCATCCACCAAAAAGCCATCATTTTTTAAAATTTAGACTTGCAAACTGTATTCCGTTTCGTCAAAAAATCAAAATGAATATTAACGTGACTCGCAAAACCGGCTCTAAAGACGCAAAAATACACTCTCGGAATAAATCAAACACGTCAATTGACAACTGTAAGTTATATTAGTTGAATAATAGATTTTATTTTGCTTTTATTTGTATCCCGAAACACATAAAATAACTTTTGAACCACTTAAAATCACTATATATACCCAAAACAGTTTTTCGTGATTTACTCAATACTCAATAAAACCTTCAGAGCGGGTTTAGCAACTCGGCGCCTCAAATATTGTTGTTCGTTAAACTTTAATAATTATTTTTTATACATGCCCTCCAGCAACATATTTTTTTCGACGAGATTTGCTTTTTGTTATAATTTATTAAAGAAATTAAAAAAATGGATACAGAGGAAAGAGCTAGGACAGGTTTAGTGTTTGGCTAATCGCTCTAGCAACGCCACGTTAGCTTAGGATTGGAAGGGTGGGCGGGAATTTTCAGACGTCACAACATCAAACCCATCATGCCTTCTTACAAAAATCTATAAATCAATCGAAAAACATCTGTTCGTACTGAGATTCAAACCCGTGAAATCCGTCACAGAAGCCAACAATACTAACCACTGCACTGCGGACCCGGACAGACTACATAATATATTATATTATTAATAATTGGTGTTGATTATTAAATGAATACATACATTCTGTTACCTACACGATTTTATTTCAATTATTAATACGTTTGTACCTAGGCATTGGTGAGGTTTTTTGATATAATACACACCTGCCACAGGTAACTGATAATTTTAAACACTTTTTTACATAGTTATACAGATAGTAATAGCATATAATATTCAAGGTATTGCAACAATAAGATAATGACCGGATTTTCCCTGGTGACATAATGATGCTCACTTTATAAATTGTTCCGTCGATAAAAACATAGTTTTAGTTATTATTGAAATGTAGCATATAATTCTAACATGCTATAATATTACATGTCATAGATTGTGGCTTAGAAGTAACTCGTGTTCGATAAAGCTCAGTATTTAGATTGCCAAAAACGTTAAATCTTCGAATGAGCTACATATCTACATGCTCCTTTCATTCGACTTAGCACACAAATTCATTCAAATTAAAGGTGTACTCCAACGGTACCCTGGCAAAACCGCTGAAATGAAACCACTGGGACATTATCGCCAAGACATTATTACCTCCAAAACAAATCCGACAACAACCAATACAAATTATAAATGTGTTTTATTTTTTATTTTTTAAGAAATAAAAATAAAAAAAAGCAAGTAAAATATAAATTATCTAAAATTAAATTTCAATATTTTGTGCTATTCTGCTTAAATAAAATTAGAAATACTTCCCTACAAAAGCATGGACAATCTGTATGATTTCATCTTTTACACTTTGCAAAATTGAAAAACGTATTTAATCTAAAATTTCATACATATTTAAATTTATATCGATAAGCAATTCAAAAACGCAAAAGAGTGCATTTCTTCATATTTTTTCGGATTTGTTTTGGCGGCAATGTCTCGGCGGTAATGTCCTGGCTGCTTAGGTTACGGCGGTTTTTTAGGTGGCCAGTCGAATAGGCATGCCAAATATTTTGCTAAGTAAAATATCTAATTGAAGTTTTTTTAATGAATTCTCAAAAAATAGATTACAGAAAATTAATGTGACCTTCCGTCATGAAAAACTTCTCTACTGTAGCATATTTATCGATCATTTCTAAGTAACGATGATTGTCTGGTTTATAGATATGTACAAATGAAGAGACAACCACACAACAATAAATTTTCCACTTATGCTCTATCACAGATTTCCATATAATGCCTGCCTACTATGATTATTATACTGAAAAATTCATATTGTAATTTATAGATATGAGTAGGGCATCCAATCTCGGACCCTTTTTGTAATTCCGGGACATTGGGAACTAATTTTTTTCAATCCCTATACCAATACGGGATTGAACATTCACCATTAATGCGACTAATTCGAGATTTACAAAATTTTTGGTCGTCGATTTTCAAATCCTGAGAATTTACGGATATTTGAGAACTTTTTTAGTTTTTTTAGCAAATTTCAATAAAATTATCACTAACCGATTTCCAAAACCCAGTAATTTGTGAAATTCTGAAAATGAAAAAAATTGGGATCTTTTTATATGTCTCTCGAATTTCTAATTTTTTTCGAGAATTTTGTACTTCTTATCAACAATCCCGGGAATAGTACTATCACAATCCCGGGATCCGAATTTCGACACCCTAGATATGAAATGCATGATAAATAGGACACTTAATAGAAATTACAGTCGCTGTGTGATGCTATCTAAATCAATTGGAAATCCCCAAAATTGTTTCAATTGGTATTATTTGTATAAACATGAGTCGAAATCTTATGAGCTGTGTCAACTAGTAATACGTAAATGAATAAAGTTTTTTTTGACGCATCGTATTATCAGCTGAAAAATATTATGCAACACCGGTCCTGATATTCTACAATTATGATATATCGTTGGCTTAATGCCAGAACTCATTTATTAAGTGACAAAATGATGATTCTGAAATAATCGACATTAAAGTTTATCTACTAAATTTTATCAGTTATAATACCATAAACAAATTCTTTTGTTAAGTACAATGTGAAAGTTTCTAAAAAGTCTCACAAATACTTACTCTCTCGATTTCAAAGAAAAAAGTCATCGGCTTCTTGCGAAAATCATGTAACATTGTATGCACTGAGTGACTATTAAAGTATTCAATTTAGCTTTAAAAAAACATGTTTTTCGAGATAATGACTTATTTACTGGGTAAAGCAAGACGAAATACGTAGATTTTGATATCTAACTCAGTTTTTATCGACATAACACCTAATGACTTCTGGTAGTAAAACAGCGATATGTACATGTGTGTACACATTTTTTAAAATCCATTAATATAATTACATTAGTAATTATAATTGCATTAGTATTGCCGCCTGTTTGGTCGAGTGGTTAACGTCGTTGGCTACCGCTACGGAGGGGACGGGTTCGAATCCCAGTACGGGCAGTTTTATAAATTGATTTTTCAATCGATTTATGAATTTCTGTTCAAAAGCATGGATGTATGTGATGTCTTGAACTCCCTTCCACCCATCGTATCCTATGAACGGGGCATATCGAGAGCGATTAGCTAACCACTAGTCCTGTCCTAGTCCTATCCTTCTATTCCTACTCTCTTTGGGAAAAGAGTGGTTGAGCAACTGATTAACAAGCAGTTTTCGTAGAAACACATCTGTTGAGATAAACTCCATTAGGAGTCCATATGCTCCACATTGGGAGCGGACATGGTAAAAAAAAAGTAATTATAAAAATTAACAATTTAGAAATTGAAATATGCTCTGATTAAAAAAAGAATTTTTTCATTAATAAAACTTATTCTGAAATTTGTAAATATTTGTCCAGATGGAAATGATCTTTCTGATTCGGTACTATTATAGTTAGTCGGCAAGTCATTTTATTAGTAGGATATTAGAAAAATATATAATTTTTACTAGGTAATTGTAACAGTATTAAAAATATAACTAAATATGTAAATACTTATAATATATTATAGCTGCAGAGTTTAGTCTTTTTAGTGATGGACGGCAGATGCCGCCGGTATGACCAGTTACGATTACAATGGGTATTTCAATGTTTCTAGAATTGAAAAAGAAATTCCATATTTCTAATTATACAAATATACATATTTGCATAATCTGCCTGTATCTGTCCATAATTCACAATACAATATTTGTCGGTAATTACCGGTTAGTTTTTTTAATTTACCAGTATTTACCGAAAGTCAATTATCGTCGATTTACCGGTAATCCAAGCCCTAGTGTGTACATTACTATACAAAAATACAATAGTATGTAAATTTACAATATTCATAGAATATAAAACGTACATAAACAAAATCAAATTATGGAATATATACGACCATCACGTGCCTTATGTGAGAAATAAAGATGCAAAGATATCACAAGAAAATTCCGACACAAACAAAGTGAAATTTTTCTTACTCTGCAGTCTTCAACTACATGAATAATAAATTGAGAAAAAAAGCCAAAACAACATCAGACTTGCAAAGTATCTTCCATCTTGTATTTATAAACAAAAACAATACATGCAGCTAGTACATTTTATTTACTTTTCTCTTGAATAATTTCTTAAATGTATTACTTTGTTTTATTGTCAATGAGTTCTCTTGTACGATATAATGACTTCTTCCGGTCATTAAGAGTTTCTTGCTCACATAAAGGTCAAATTAGATTACATTTTATTGCATTAACGATAGGATGCCATAGTTATTGTTTTGTGTAATTAACATTTGCATATTTTTTTGCGATTTTAAAAAGATGTAATAAACATTGAGATAAAAAAAAAAATGATTTTTTGTTTGAATCTAAGTAATTTGTCGCTGCAAGGTCAGTTATAATTATATAGTTTTTTTTTTCGACAACATATTTTAATTGGTGATATTATTTTTTAAAACAGAATCGGCCAGCATGTTCGTTATTCATATTATGTGTTTGTTCAATACTTTACGTAAAATATAATATAAAATATCTGCATATTTTTTATTTGGTTAATGGCCAATTTATTTGGTTAAAATCCATTTTTATGTTTAAATTAATTAAAAAAATTTAACCGTTCATTTTAATATATTAAATTAAACTATTTAAATAATATATATTTTTTCTTTTCATTTTCCTTCTTCGAATATATGGTGGTTTTTTTAAGAGATATATTTGATTTTAAAATGAAATAAAACATTTACAAATCGTCGTAATAGCCATGGAGTGGCCATGGTCATGGCATTACTAGAAAGAAGATTTCATACCATCATTGTTAAAATGTGATTTTGAGCTGGCTCGAAGAAAACGTAATCTGAATGTTCACTTTTCGACTACTTTTTGGAGGAGCTGGGACCGTATGTTGGCAATTATGCGAACGTTGGCTCCCAAGCTGTCATCGGCGTGGATTAGCAACTTCACATATCAATAAAAATAATCCAAAAGTGCAAAAAAATCAAAAAATAAGTTAGATGCGTTGTAATATTCTACGCGTCTTAAAGTATCGTTAATGTGAAGTTACCTCAGTTAATAAATATTGCAATAGTGTTATATCCGTAAAATACGACGTGACTGTACTTAAACACAAGTTTTACCATTTTACTAGTTGGCTCACTTCACCTCTCGAGCGCTCGATGTGGTAAACCTTTTTTCCTTCTTAGACGTCCGCATTCAAAAAAAAATATTCGATTTACATTATAATTTAAATTCGTATTTTTTTTTGTGAAAGAAAACAATGAAATTAAAAATATAATTTCAGTCAAAATATCGCAAAATAGAGCCTTACCGCCTGAGGCTCCCACTCTTATTTCAAGCCCTCAATATTCGACTTTGCGAAGTTTTCGCGTCATGAACAGTGGGAAATTTTCTGTACTCATTTTGTTATGATCAGGTGTTCTTAAACGGGTCTTTAGCATTAATTTTAATTTAAAATTAATATTTAAATTGTACGATGTCGTTAATACTGAATTAATTACATTCGTATATGTATACAAGGACAAAAAAATCTCCCGGATTTTGCCCAATTTAAATACGATTATGACAATTCTTTTAATACCAAGCTAAACTTAATGGATAAGTGATTATACACAATGTAAATTGTCATCGCTATTATCATTAGCCGCACCTCTTAATCGACTAATTAGATAATACGTACAAAACGCTTCTTCCTGCTGCTTTATCAGATTGTCTTGACAATTACGCGTGAACTCATTGTTGTCAGGACTCAAGGCACGTATAAACGACATTTTTGTTTTTGTTAAATGATCGTTTAATTACAGATTCTGCAGACTGGCGTGCAGTGGCGTAGCTAGAAATTTGGGGCCCTTGTGCAAACTTCACGCAAGACTCCCCCCATTATTTTTTTTGTTCAGTGAAACTCCAATTCCACGTTTTTCAAGGAAGCATAATAACCAAACGAAAAGTGCGGGAAACCGATGATGCGGTAGATCTTCAAATAATATCAATTTAAATGTTTTATAAAATATATTTATTTGTTTCAATTTTTTATTGAATTTTTTTTATTGATTTATACATAGCGAGTTGTCTATTTGCAGTTTGATACTTAAATTTTAGCACAGCCCTACAAACTCATGTACTTTTCTATGATAACTCGTTTTGCTATGTCAATTCGTTTTTCTTTTGGATATTTTTCAATGACGATTTGTTTTTATTTTCTCACCTAGAATTATAGTTTTCTTCATTTAGGCATGTTAGTTTTTTTTACCCAGTCTCTCAAAAGGTTCCCAACCGTTGATCTAAACGATAGATTGACAAAATCGTACTAATATATTTGTAAGAAGTACTAAAATCTTTCATTATAGATAAGTTATATTTTTCATAAATTCTTTTAATTTTTCATTTACCAAATGTTTGATAGTTTTACGTTTTTAGTTCAAGTTATTTTTAATTAATAATCCTGAATAAGTTTTTACTTTAATCGTTGGATAATGCTTGAGATTGGTAAAACCGATTCTGATCATTAATAAATGTTGTGAAATTAGTACATTTTTATTTAATACTAGCCGGTACCCGGCGAGCGTTGCAATGCCACTCGAAGAAAGAAAGTGTTTGTGTTTTAATTGTGTATATTGAAGTGCATGCTTTCTATTTCTGTCTGTTTTACGTTTGCTGCTGATTGTCCATGGTACAACACACGCGCCACCTACTGTAATTTAATTGTACTATAATCTTCGCGCAAGTGCAAGCATACGTTGTCAAAATGAACTGTATGGCAGACATACAAACATTGATTTTTATATATAAGATTTATAACCTTCCCGGAAGTGCAAGGAAAAAGTTTGTAAATCTGTGGCTTTCGAATCCATAGACGCCAAAGATTCAAAAACATACATACAAAACTTTATTTTTATATATATATAAGATAATGCCTTTCCACATAAAAAAAATCATAATATGTTTCGCAGTACCAAGAATAATTTGTTTGTCACGTGACTACATCCATACCAAGGGTTGTCAACCCCTGTTCCAAAAATAATTCACGAGTAGATTGCTACGGTCCCGACCTAACCCTTTAAACTTTGTTAAGTTAAGTATCTCGACCCTGTCCACAAAGGTGTAAGTAGATAGGCTCTACATCTGTGACTTTTACACGTAATAACGATGAAACAACGTTTACCATTTTTGGGATGTGCAGAGCAAACGCGGCTATCTCCATCGGATGTCAGTCTGAGATAATTTAATATGATAATTTAACAGCGATACGATCTTGAACAAATTTAACTATGTCAGTGTCAAACACCGCTGATTGTGATGAGTAGCAATTTGCAATTACTTTGCCAAATTTGATTTGTAAAATAACGTAAAAAATGCATGATTCAACGAACTGAAAAGATTCAAACGATTTCGATTGTTTCATAAAAAAAGATGTTGCTTTCTTTCAGCATGATTTTGTCAAAATGTCCACTTTATACATTTATTTTTATGGTTGAATATGTGATTGTTTTATACGAAACAAGTTATAATCAATCTATTTAAAATCTATCCATTATGCAGCACAAATTATAATTATAAGCTAATGAGTTTTAACCCTTTGAGTGTTGAGCTATTTTTTACCAAATTAAGTTTTTTCGTATATTTTGATTATTTGTACAACAAACAAATTACACACAAAAATATTAAAGTTAAATTTCAAAATACTTAAAAATGTAAAATAATTTATTCGTTATTTTAATAAATTTGCAGAAACTATTACTTCGAACTCGGCATGTGGCGCTTTGCAGACGTAGATTTCAGGAAGGGAACTGATCCGTAACAGAATTTTATGACCAATATTATTTTGTTTACGAATATTAACATTTTAAAAAAATTGTTTTGTTCACTTGCAACAAATATTTTTTAAAATGTGAATGCCAAGAATCATTGATATTTATATTTTTTATCATTATGTGAATAAATAATGACAATTCAATAAAAAAAAAACGTGAGAATGGTAATTGGTATTAAACAACACCCGCTGTGGTCTAGTTCAGCGATTTCCAACCTGGGAGGCGCGCTTCCCTGGGGAGACGTGGACTATTGCAAAGGGAGGCGCGAAGAGTCCAAAATATTTATTTAATCTTCAAAACGTGTCTTTATTACTATATGAAATAAGGGATGGGGAGGCGCAACAATACTTTTTTCTTCAAAGGGAGGCGCAGTAAAATAAAGGTTGAAAACCTCTGGTCTAGTTAGTTAGAGTTTGCTCTACTGACCAGACGGGTCTGGGTTCGATTCCCGATAAAGTCAATGTCAAATTTAGATTTTTAAATTCAAATTTGAGACCTAAGTCGTGGGTGTTAGTATTGTCGATTTACCTCGACTTACTTACAATAAAAAATTCTCATCGAGTTTTTCTCGTATGATCATTCAACTTTAAAATATTTGGTGCATTAACATTAGCGATAATGCCAAATATTTTTTTTAATAACATTAAAAAAACACTCAACATTTAGACACACATACGAGGTCATGCTGTTAATATTATAAATATCTCTTTTGGTTACACATAATTTAATTGTTGTATGAACAAACGAAAACTAAATATTTTTTTTCTTTTTTTTTCAGGTAAGAAGTTTTTTAATCACAGTTCATCTTTATTAAATGATATGCAATCATTACCGCGGTAAGTAATATTTAGCTATTGATATTATAAAATAACGCAATACTTTAGTTATGAGACTATATAATCGAATCCTAAAAGAATTAAAATACTTTTCTGTCTTTACTGTTTACTTCACAAACTTCCCCCGTACTTCAATTTGTAATTAATTTATCAATCCTTCTACCAAGTTCATTCAACCCATCTATATAATAGATGGGTTGCTTCTTTTGTTGTAGGATGTTTGGAAAAAATATATTTTATACCTTTCTGATGATTTCCTTTTATCACACGCTCGATAGCTAATTTAAAATATTGACAGCTTTCATCATTTTTTCCGAAAACTCTTCAGCTATTGAAAAAAATCAAAGTTCGTACTATTTATCACAATATAAAAAATATTATTTCCAGAAATTCAATACTCACAAAGAGTGTTTTAATAAGATTTAAATGTTATTATTTCAAATAAAATAATAATCTTTTATTAAAGAAGGCTTTATTATAGCCATTTAAATTGCTCCAGAATACGCCATGGTTAAACATTTAACAACCTTCCTCTCCTCTTAAAATCAATCATTTAACCACTTGAATACCAAGCAGACACGGGTGTCCGGAACATATTCAAGCGAACACGGATGTCCAAGCATTTAAGAAATAAAATACTTGGTATTCTAATAGAATATAAGCAATATTTTGATGAATATGTATAGTTCCATCTATACTGAGTCAATATAAGTTTTTTAAAATATCGAATTCGAGTGTATATTAGGCAAAATTATTTTTGTCAAAAACACGCAGTATCTCTAGGACATATTAATGATTTATTTGCGCGGTATTCAAACGGTTAAACTAGTGGCTGGTCTTAATGATATCCTTGGAAGCAGACTTGAGAGTGGTTTGACTGTTTGGGTCCCGGGAGGTTCAAAGGATACCCTCAAGGCTGAGAAGATTCAGAAGAAATGTTTGAGACTTCCCTATTTTAGGGTGAATAAATATTACCCATGGCTTTATCCAACTGACTTTCTCTTAGACAAGTTCACCTTTAATAGTTTAAGAGAAATTTACCCAGCATTTTTTTTTCGACTTATACGGGGTCAAAATGAGAATTCTGCAATTCACAAGAATGTCCAACGGATCGCTATTTTTTTGTTTTCATAACGTGTACAACCAGACTGCCGATGAGGATTTCACTGGAGAGAGCTAGCTCTAACAGTGTTCAAAATTATTACATCGATTGTCAACATTTCCTTTGTGAACGTATGTGAGTTCAGACAAATGATTAGAATTTACTCAGTTGACTTCATTGCCGTTTTAAATGCTAAAAATGTTTTTTTCACGCCTTTTTTTACAATTTTATGTATATTTTATCATTTTTACGTTACAAAAGAATTAGTATTATCATTGAAAATGTTAATAAATTAATTTTAAAAATACTAAAAGCATAAAAAGTATAACTTAAAACCGTAGCCACTCATATTCATGTTATAAGGGAAGTTTTCAAGTTGATGATGACGACAACTCTTGTACCTACAATCTTTCCCGAACAAGAAAAAGACGAAAATAAATAATCTTACATAATCTTCCTCGAAGAAAAACTTTTAACTAGGACAGAAATACTTCAGGTCATTGAATGTCGAATCGGCTTATTCTTTCAGTCCGCCAACATAAACGATAATAAAAGATTTTATTACTTAGGGAAACTGGGGACAGTTGATTCCTCCTTTTTGTGTTAAAATAATATGTCTTTTTATTTTTAGAGTTTGATCATTTGTATTGTAGTAATATATATCATTGAATATCTAGTCCTGTTCTCTATTCTTCTATCCTTACTCTCTTCAAAAAATAGATGTTGAGTAGCATAATTTAAGACCAGGGATGTGATATGTTTTGACCAGTAACGACTATATAATATTTAAAAAAATCGATACATTTTTAGGGTGTTCACTGTAAATACTTGATGCAAAGGCATTACATTTAAAAAAACACAGTATTCCTTTAATTACATGCTAGAGGTATGAAACGTTTTAATTTGTGTTAGTTCAAAGTCACTTATTCATAATTTACACTGTAATTTGTGAATTCTTTTCAATGTCAATTGCTTTTTACACATTTTTATTTAAATTTGTTTTGTATAAATAGCACTGATAAATTATATTTCTTATCAGTTGATAATGCTCGTCATGAGCGAAACCTGTCCTGATCTTGACAAATAAAAGTGGAAATAAGTCAAAAGAATATTGTGTTTTTCTTAGTTCAATACAAGTTATCTCCAACATTGATCAACTATACCCAGTTTCCCCAACGCAATGGTCACGTAATTAATAACTTTATTTTTATAAAAAAAAATACTCATCCACCGAGTCAAAGAACTGATGTTCATCTTTTCCCGAGCAGTCATTCACAAAAAAACCATTCATGATTGTACCTAGCGTAATAAAATAATTCGCAGAATTTACGATGCTTTAAGTCAAGAACTTCTTTTATAGTATTTATCTTGGTATTCTGTTAGGTAGACTTCTGCCACTCAATGTTCGTTCCGTTACGTTAGTCATCAAATATCTATCTTCAAGTTTCATAATGGTATATAATAGCTTTAAAATCAATTAATACGAGGCTATAGCAATTACTGTCAATCATTGATAGAGGACAATAATAGAGTGTGGAATTGTATTTGCACAAGAGGATTAGAAAGAGTCAGAAGTGCCAACTAGGGCATCCAATCCTGGACCATTTTTGTGATCCCGGGATTTTGGAATTCACAATTTTTTGATCCCGGCATTTCGGGATTGAATATTTACCATAATATCATGCCACAATGTTTGAAATCATTGCCGAAAAAAGTGGATAATTAAGACATTTTTTTCAAATTACAAATTGTCAGTTTCCACAATTATTCAAAAGTTTGAGACCTTTTGTTTAGCAGTGGGACCAGCGCTGTTGAACTTTTTTAACCTCTTAATGAGGATTTTTTTCTCTGCTGTAGTGAATCCCAAAATCTCGGGATGGTAGAATTAAAAAATCGGTTGGAATCTCTGATCCCAGTATTAGAGGCCATAGTTCCAACCGCCTTTGTACATTCAAAAATGTATTTGTATTTATTTTTAATACCGTTATAATAAAAAAATTAAAACCAGTGTTTTAGTATTTAAAAAAACACCCTGAATATCGGAATACTACTCCACTCTAACCCTTTCCATTTTATCCGTACACACTCCGAAAAAGGAAGATTGAGTAACTGAGTAAAATGCGGTTCCCGCAATACTTACGTTGAGATAAATTCTACAAAGATTTTTTTGTGGGACTATAAGCAACGCGGCCGCGCAGCAGTTGGGAAGCCCCCGCGCACTCATTTCGGGTTGGCGCGCACTATAAGACAGTTGGTCAATTATTATTTGATCGATCCGCGCATCCTCCGCTCAGCCTTTGAAATTTCCGCGCAGCTGACCTCTTACCTTAGAGGGAACATTGTCTACACGGCGCTCAAAATATGTATGAACTGATGGTTATAATCACTGGCTGAATTAAAAAAACAGCAAAACCAGTGTTTTAATGCTACAATGAAGGAAAAAATCTTTCATAATATTTCATACATTATTTTTAAGCAGTCCTTTTAAAATTGTATCGGTAGTATATATGGACCTAATAAAGGTGAAGTGAGCCCAGTGGTAATATATAAAAAAATGAGTTAGAAGCATTGTAATATTCTACGTGTTATCGCAAAGGTGAAATAATCTCCGTCAAAACAGATTGCAATAGTGTAATCTCCTTAAAATAAAAATATGCAATCTACCAAAACACAAAATAAAGACAAAAAAAAGATTTACCATTTTACTATTATAGTTGGCTCACTTCACCTCTCGAGGGCCCATGTTTAAAATTAAAACTTAAACTTTGTTTAAAACATGATATTAACTTTTACTTTCATATCCTCAATGTATAGTGTCTTTATTGGAGTACAAAATATTTTTATTGTATTGATAACAATTTTCCCCTTTAACTTTCCAAAGACGAGCGTGACCATATGGTCACAGTAAACACCGCTGTCTATTGGTCCCACTATTCATCCTTTTTCTACCTGAATATCATTGCTTTCACTCATATTTGGTTAATAAGGGTGCAAACTTGAGTTAGTCATCAGCCGCGGGAACAGAAACGGCCACCAAAAGCACATGCGATTTTTTGAATTTCCGTTTTTTTTAATGGACTTTTTGAAACTGTTAGTTATTTTTTTATCAAAATATCAAATTATTTACAGTTCTTTTGCTAATATATTTGTATTGAAATTATGTTGATCTAAAGAGGTCAAATTGTAAATATTTTTAAGAATTTCACGTTTAGCTATATTTTAACCGAGAATGTTTGCGTGTCCATACGATCACACTACTGTCCGTACACAATATTACACGGTAATAAAAGGATGAGCATGCCCATATAGTCATGCAGGGATTCTATACAACGGCTAAGCGTTTTTTTTTTTAATTTTGTTAGGTATAAAAGTTATCTGTGATTTAAATATGGTCTAAAAAATATTTTTTCATCGAAAAAAGCTCTCGTCTGTGGAGGGTTAAATTTTAAAAATAGCTCACTCCTCAATGGGTTAAATATCATCTCGGCACAAAGTTATGTCAGTTCGCATTCAACACACGCTCAATAACATTTTTTCAATGTTCAATATTGACAATGAATTATCGATAATATTATCCATGTATTAATATTTTTTTAAGTTGATGTCATGTATTACTGGCATTACTGCATTGAATGAGTTAAGTTGATCGTACTACTTTATTTTTAATATGCCATGAATGACATCATCAGAAGAAAAATCTAAATAAAAACAACACCGATAGGTCAGTCAAACATATACGTAAATTGCACGCTTATAAATACGTACAATATTTTTTAACATAATATATTATCAAGCTGAATGCTAAATACCAACATCTGATAACAACGAAACAAACCATCAAATTACGTAATAATAACTAAAACAAAACGAAATTAAAAGGCCATTAGTTGAATTAATTTATGTTGGGTTTCTGAGATCAGTATCACAATGGGTACATGAGAAAGGCAAACATTTTTTGATTCAACTATTCTGATGAGTAAATGTTTGGCAACATTTGAGACGTCGCAAATCTAAAGTGGTCATCTCAATTTTATAACAATACAGTATAATTTATTGGTCTGAATATAACACAGCCTGCTTGGGGCAGTTTTACAAAAAAAAAATCAAGTACATGATAAAAGCTGATACTAATTCTGTTTGCAGTTCACATTGTAACTTCTTTGAATACTTTATTAATGGATGTTTATTAAAGTTGATTATTTTATTGCAAACTATCTCAAATTTTAATAAACTAATTCGGTCACCCATTTTGCTAAAATTTATATATTCAAGTAATGTCAGTTTACTCAAAAGTCATACAAGTCTTTCTATAAATATATTACATATATTGCAAATGCATTTATTAATAGGCCGAATTTTCATGATTTTTTGGCTGTAAAACATAACATTTATTAAAACTTTTAGATATATTTTGCCAGACCACAAATTTACTAACTATTATATAATTATACTTACCAACAGAAGCTATGAGCATTCAACTACGAAAATTAAACTTATACAGAATGAACGGTTAAGGAGTTAAATTGTTTTTTTCTCGCATCTGGGATACCTTGTTAAATAAACATTAGGATTTGATATTTTTCTTTTTTTATGTCGAAACATGTTATTCATCTTTTTACAAAAGCATAAAAAACTATTTTTCAATTCGAAAAATCTATGTTAAATTGTGGTTACTTAAATTTAGTTTTTAAATTGCCCCGGGTATTATAATAAATAAAAGTTTCTTCGTTATGTTTTAAAGATGGCCACGTTTGATTTGCAACGACTTATTTATTTCCTCATTCAATTGATTATCTTTTGTTCCCTCGATACAATATATCGTGTAATATTTTTGTGATTTAACGATGTATATAGTTATTGTTTGAGAGCATAATTATTATTAATAGTTCTTTCATAATTTCAATTCTAATGACAACATACTTTTATTCCGACTTCTCTTCTTGAAGTATTAAGAAAATACCAAAATTATATCCATACCTTTTTTCTTAGACTATCCAAAGCATCTTTTTTTATTTTTGTGTGTAGCGATGGGTTTTGTAATTGTGATAGTACTTATCCCGAGAATTCGGGATTAAGCAAGTTTCACGAGGTTTGATAAAAAAGGTCCCAATTTTTTTGATTTAGGCAATTCCGAAAATTCTTGGCTTTTTAAAATTTACTATATTTTTTTTTGAAAAATCGATCAAAACCGCCGAGCAAAAATTTCTCAATCCCGATTTTATACACAATTTTATGGTGAATGTTCAATCACCGGATCGGAAAAATTGTCAATTCCGAAATTCCGGGATCACAAACAGGTTCCGGGATTGGATGCCCTAGCTGACACAACATGGAAACAAAATTATTAATATTTAGAAATGCATTATCGCACAAGGTTTTTAACAAAAATGATATACCGATACTCTCATCGAATAAAGCAGTGGTAACTAAAAAAATAAAATGATATTTGTTAATATTCTATTTCTTTAAGTATTTATAAATTTGTATGTATTACAAGCTATTTAACAATAACACAATTTTATTGATTGAATTCGTATAGACTTGGTAGAACTCCATTGTAATCGGGTGAAAAAATATAACACTATAATTTGACATATTAATTAGAAGAGTGGATGCCAGGATATATTGTGTATATCAACAAAGCCAGTTTATATGCATAATTGAGCTGACGCATGTTTGAACATTGTTCTGAGAAAGACAAACGCCGAAATATCTATTAACTATATACATAAAATAATATTTTTAAAATTAAAATACTTATCACCTTAATACAATTTTATTTTTTTGATAACTTTTAGGTTTGCATTGGTCTTGCAAAATAACTAAAAGTTAGTGCTGTTTCATTTCCTGGTGGTTTCGATATTATTTACGAAGACGTTTCAATTTGATAGATTATGAAGAAGCTTTGTATTCTGATGATAACACTAGGGAAGAAAATGATTTGAATACCAACATTAATTAATTTGTATTAACTGTCATTTGAGTAGTTCAATGTAGAATATTTGTGAGCAAATTGCGAACTTAACTTATGACTAATTTTCGGCAAATCCCGACAATGTGGCGTATGTTATTAATTATCAATTTTTTAAATGCTTTTTGTATTACATAATACTTTTCATTCATTTACAATCTACTGTCTTTATCATTTACTATACATATTTATTTATACTACTTAAAACAATCAGTTTATTAATAAAAAAAAAATAGTACGTCACACTCTGGCAAAGGTTAGCATTATGTCGATGGTACAAACTACGTACAAGCGATGAGTAAATCAATTTATTATAGAATATTAAATTTCTATGTTAACCACATACAATTGAATAATAAATAATATATCGTAAAAATAAAAGATTCTGTACAATGATAAATGATTATTTTCTTTTATTATTTTACTTGAAATCTATGGTTTTACGTGTTTTTTAAATGAGAATTTTAAATTCAACGAATTCGTGTTTTGCCAGACGATAAAGTTTGTAAAAAATTAACTCAGATATTAATTTGTTCTTGTATGTTTTTTACAATAGTAAAATATTTCAAGAATTTTTGCATTTTATTAAGTAGAAAAAATATTATTTTCAAGCGTGTTATTACCCCCCCCCCCCATAAAGTTGTAAAACGCTTTGAATGGCGCGTAAAAGTGAAAAGAAATTAAAACTTTTTCGAGCCTCGTGGACCGTTTAACAAAAGGCGATATAATTTAAATACAAATTATTTTAACTCGAGCAATTTGATTCAACAAAACCTTTCTGGTATATTAAAGAAAATTTGAATACATTTGCGTGGGGAGAATAAATTTAGTGCCAGTATAATATAGTTATTTTACTTCATGAAAATTTTTTAAGTAAATAATTTAAAATCATATTTAAAAAGATAAAATCATTTCTGTAGTAAATTCGTATTGATACATGGTAAGACAAACGCTTGATATATTTTATCGTGAAGAATTAATCAATGATTTTTCACAAATGTTCGCGACATTGTTTTATCTAGCTAGGTAAAAAAAATATCATATGTATCATTTAATCAAAGCAATCCATGTAATATTTACAATCCACTATTTGACTACTGTATATGACAGGAAGGACAACAGTGGCGCTCCAGTGAGTGAGTTTAAACGTCATGCCTATTTTATTTTGAACTATGATAAAATACCCCAAGGCGATATTGTTTTAGAATATTTTATTCTGTGCTTTTGTTAGGTGTAAACAACTACAAAAATATTAAAACAGGGTCTTTTAAATGGATCTATATTTAATTGAAAGAACATTATAAGTTGCAGAGATGGCTTTGAAGTAAGCTTCCATTTTTTAAATATTATAGTCAGTTTATATCATGCTCTAAAAATACTTCGTTTCAATGAGATCTTTCAAACGTTTTCATGATTTCTAAAAATATATTAATATCTACACTTTATTGCCAACCGGTGGACCATGAGTGAATTTGATGTTACGCGGGGTTGTTACAGTAATATTAATAGAGCCAAGAATCCAGGAAAGCATATTTCAAACATTCAGCAAAAAATATCACACATTATTAGTAGCATACAATATTGTTATTTCATAACAAAAAAATAAACTTTTATGATCGTTGTTTTATATTTGATTGATGTCCGAAAGGTTTGCGACCACTGTTTTGATGCATGATTCATGCGTTAACTAAAAGTAATATGTAGTTTTTATTAAAGCTAATAAGTTACGGCTAACAACATGAAATTATGCGATCGCATCAAAAAACTATTGACTGACACAATCGTGCATTACGATACCTTTAAATATGCAGAATGCCATATTGTTGTGTTTCTCAAACTAACAAAATGTTTCTACTAGGGTATCCAATTTCGGCATTAAAAAAATGAAACATAGAAATAAAGATGTCGTTTTGTTTTTTTTGACAAATGCAAGGGAAAATGCTAATGATAAAAAAAGTTCCCAGGCTGTTCATTTGGGTAAATTCGTAAATTTTTCGAATTTTGTATTCAAAAAATTTTGGACGAGCGAATCCCAATTTATACACGATTTTATATCGAGTGTTCAATACCGGGATTGAAAAGTTGTCAATCCCGAAATACCGGGATCACAAAAAAATCCGGGATTGCTTACCCTAACTTCTACCTCTTTAAAGACATAGCTTATACCGGCGCACTTGCACAACGATAGTATATATATATTTATTTCAAAAAAATATTTTCACATAATATCATTTTTGTTTGTCACTGAAGCAGAAACGTTTTAAGAGCATTTCTCTGGTCTTTTATCCCAATATTTTGCAAAACAATTTAGAAAATATTTTTCAAAATAATGTGCCTTTCGCATATAAAAAAATGGTATATTTGCTTGGTGTTTTATTTTTTTCAATTCGTGACTGAATATTTTGTTAATCAATACAGTCATGATAATAAATCATTGGAGTTATATTCAGTGAATATCCATTTTACGATTAGAAAAGTTGCCGTTCCAAAATTTCCACGTACCACAAGTTGGGAAACTATTCAACTTTTTTAAGGTTAAAATAGACATCCTTCACGCAATTTTGTAGGTAAAAAGTTGCTCACATGCCGGATAATAAACATTCATTCTTATTATCAAATACTATTACGTAATCTGAACTTCCTAACCTTGAACCAATAAATATCAGAACCTTATGGTAAGTGCATTCGTTAATATTCAACATATTTACGTGGCGATGTTAAATCATTTTGCAATGACTGCTAACTGTTGCCAAATGGACTAGAACTGCTCTTAATCACAATATTCATGTTATTAAATTAAAATCGTATTTAATTGTAACAATGCCTGTTCAATCATATTATTTTTAAAAAAACTTCAATCAACTATTGTAATAAAATTTGTTGGTGCATGCTAACATTTGACTTACCATAAAAGACCCGCAGAACATACATAGGTTGACAACCCACGATATTGTTAATGTTTCATATTGTCTCAACCAAACAAAAAACAACAAATTTTGTGAGTAGTCACGTTCTGGATTTGGATATGTAAAAAATAACAAAATCAATAGACCAATATTTGTAGACAAGTAAAAAAATGATTTTCATCGAAAATAATCTGCTGTTGTTTATTATAAAAAAAATAAAAAATGTAAATCTTTTAAGATCTGATTTAATTTTACAAATGACACATTGTTTGCCGTTGCCTTATTTAGAAAACGTCACGATTTTATTTTTTTAATCTTACCAATTTTAATTTATATCACAATGCAAGGATGTATTGAATCCTGAACGCGGTCTTTCAGTCACCAATAGGGCAATGAATGGTCGATTATTATTTGGAGGAAACTGATAAATATTGGTATTTAAAGACAAAAAATAATGAATACATTTCAGGATGCAGGAAGGCAAAAGTCAACAGAAGTGTGGTTTTTCCTTAAGATATAAATATAAGGTTAACTTAATGGAGTATATATAACCAAAAAATGTGTGACGTAATAAACGGCATGCATGTATGTGGTCTTCAATTTCCTCCCACCCATCCTATCCTAAGATCGATTAGTTGACCACTATTCCTATCCGTATATCTCTACTATCATTGAAAAAAGCAATTGAGCAACTGATTAACAAGCAGTCATCGTAAAATAAACTATTTTAAAAATAAACACCATTAAGAGTAGGGCTTGTCGGTTTTAGAGACCGTTTTTTTTGCTAAATTTGTGACATTCGAAAACCGGTTTTTCAACTTCGTAACCGGCCGTGCCGAATTTTCCACAAACGAGTCTATAAACAAAAGAACAGAAAATTTGGATCTTTTATTTGATGGATTAAATAAATCATTACCCAGCGAAAGGGTATTTTCGATATCAGGAAATTTTGTTACAAAACGATCAGTAGACGCTTTGTGTTTTCTTAAATCATATTTTCTGTTGTGCATTATTATGTATGTATATAAATAAACAACATATAAAAATTGAACTTTTTCTCGCTATTTTAATTGAATTATCCATTTTTTGTAAAATTTCTAAAACCGGATAAAACCGGTTTTCAAACAATATTGACATTCGACAACCGGTTTTTTCAAATGTCGGTTTTTGTATAAGCCCTAATTAGGAGCATATGAGTATTAAAAAATGAAATTATTGTATACTAAGTTACTGGATGGAACTGCGTTGTATGTGAATATTTGCTAAGCAACATGTTGAGTAGTATGGACACTTATTAAAAAAATATCGAGTTATATTTGAAAATACCGATACCACCCCACTGACCTTCACGGTTCTTTGTATTTGACTAGTCAAGAGCCTATAATATGTGTGTAAAAAACGTGCTCCTTGAGACTACATAAAACAGGAAACAATATTGTCGCCTTTTACTAGGAAAACAATAAAACCAAATATACGCTTTGTCACGTTTTTGAATTTTTTACACGTTTTTTACATTTTTTAGTAAGACTGTAAATACCGATACAAACAACTCTGGGAATTCCTCATTCTTTAGTTACAGCACAACGTCCCTCCGCATGGTTGAATGAAGTATATATTAAAGCGCGAGATCCCAAACTTTGCTATCAGCGACCTACTTTTATAGCAACCTTACCGACCCAGTTTTCATAATAAAACTATAACGTGGATATACGATATGCGCAGCGCTATGTTGTCGGAGTCGGGAGTTGGGAGTCGTTGAGTCTGGGGTTTTGTACGGAGTCGGAAAAATCTAACGACTTGGACCTAATTTAAAAAATATATATTAATGAAGTGTGTTCAAACCACAATAGTCAATAGTGTTTCTACGGTATGCTAGGCTGACTAAAGATGATCTGATTGTATACACATATATAAGTTTAATTGAAATGATTGAAAAATTTCTTTGGAGTCGGAGTCGTCTTTTTTTACCTGACTCCACATTCCTGTATGTATATGCGAGCTTGTATTTTATTACCTGATCAGCCAACATTAAAATTTGTAGAACATTTACAGCCACCAAAATCAAATTATTCATGAAAATTTAGTCTGGTTTTTGCTGTGCGATAGAAAGAAAAGTTGTGAATAGGTTTCCACAAAAAAAGACATTTAGTATTAACAACAAAGTGTATTTTTATTTTATAATTGCTGTGCTTATTTTTTAACTGCACTTAACTGAAAAACAGTGATAATAATAGATGATAATGTAATATTACTTATACTTATTGTATTTTAAATGAAACAAAAAATGATCATATTTTTCACAAGTCACATTTAAAAAAATCAATTTATTTTATTAATTGCATTTTGTTATAAATGCATGCAATTTTCACTAGTAAAAAAAATATTTTTCAATGAGAGCATTCAATACATACCATCAAGAGAGACGTAAGAAAAAATGAACTAATTGTATTTTAAGCCAATTATAAATTAACTGTCAATTTTCAATTTAAAATATAAAGGTGTTTTTAGGTATATTTTAGAAATCTAAGAGAAAATAAATAAAAAAAATAATTATGGCCACCGTTGACAAAGTTAATATTATATTGTTCTTGTTATTTATTATTTATAAGTAAACACATTCAGCTACCCACCGGTTGAGAATCAAAGAACTGCGGGATTCTTTTTTTTAATGTCAACACTTATGCGATGTGAAGCACTTCTGCAAAAACTATTTAATTGATTATAAATGGTCATGCTTTGTCCATCCTGTTTCCGGCTCAATTTAATGACATTTCAGTTAATCAATTGAAATCATTGAATTAAAGCAAAATAATCAATACATAAATCATACATCCTTCATTATTCATTACAGTCCTCTATAAACACATACACTTAAAATAATAACATAGATTTTTCAAATCCACGTTCGCTCTCAATGTCGGGTAAAAAAATACGCTAAGATTCCGAATTGATTTTTCCAAATATTTTCGTTTAACTAACATTATGTGTATACCGTCAGATTATTCTAGTTACAAGAATAATTCTAGTAGATTTCACCAATCAATTATATGTAATGAAAAGACTAATAATTTTTCAATATCTTTGAATTATTTATTTCAACTAGGCCTCCGAAAAACACCCGACTACACGACTCCCGATCCCGACTCCAACTCCACAGCTCTGTTTCTAATGGAAGTAACTCAACGGACGTTTTTTCTACAACAAATGATTCCTACTCAGTTTTCTTAACCTCTTTTTTACAATGAGGGTAAAGGATACAGGGATAGGGCGCTAGGAAAGAACTTATGTTTAACTTATCGCTCGCCATGTACCCAACATAGATTTAATAACATAATGTAAATTGCTTAACAAGAATTGAAATGTGAATGGGCACGTCGGCACGTCTGACCTAACGGTCCTTTAACTGGAAATATAACGGAAAAGTAATTCTTTCCGGTTGAGTCAAGTTAACGTCTCAATTAAGTGCTTTAAACAACGTTTACAAATAATAATAATAATAATAATAATAACGTATTCTAGATTCACTTGCCTATAAAGCGGTGTTGAGAACAATTTGACTTACATTAGATACACTTTCTTGATATGATTGTCAAACAACTCTTATATTATTTACATACTCTTATTATACTCGAGCCTAAAGGCAGTTTTGTTTGAGTTTGGTACCTTTTTTCTTGGGATTTTTAATGTTTCAATATTCGCAAAAAATAATTTTAGATCTTGTATTGATTGACGTGTGACGCTCTCCGAATTGTCAGAACTAAGATTAGACCTACAAGAATGAAATCGGAACCTTTATATTACAAATCAAAAAGTAAACGCAGTAAGTTCTTAAAGAGGAGAAACATAATTTTGGATCCAACATTAACAAATGTGCAGCAGGTGATGTAGGCGATCTGCGTTTTCTTGTAGTTACACTTCAGGAGACAAAACGTGAGATAGAGCAACTGAGTAACGAGCAGTTTTCATTTAAAAATCCGCTGTTAAAATACCTTCATTAGAAATCCATATGATACATATAACGATTGGATATGGATTAAAAGAAAAACACTTTATATTACCGTTCTGAAGAAACAACGTTTTTAGTAAAATTTATTAAAAAACGGTACGATGTTCATCTCTTCTTATTAAATTGACATAAATTATGAAATTTTGCAGTAGGTTTTCATAATTCAAATCCATTTAGCGCCGCTTGAATACCTTCTGCCAAAATGTACAGAATTTGAAGGGTATCCGTTATTCGACAAAGGAACGAATAACTGAATAATTCGCATACTGGAGGCCCCAATACCAAGGCACAAAAATAGATGTAGCGACTAACGAACTGTTTCTGTATAGACTGGGTGCAAAGGCCTGATCTGATTATCTCTCGACTCTTCTGTTGCCCTGATAATTATTTCAGATACAATTTCTGCCGAGTTGTAAAATGAAACACTTCAGCAAATTAAAAAACCTTAATTGAATCTACCACTCTATTATTTGGTTAAGAGGTTTTGATTATTTGCTGCCGTGAGTGCGAATGAAATAGTGTTCGACTGACACAAAGGATCAATGCGATAGAATATTATGTAATACATTTGTTATATACAGTGTAATAATTATATAAGTGACCTTTTCTTCCTTATTTTTTTTAAAGTAATAAAAAAATACTAGATTTTATTTGAAAGCATTCTTAAACTCTTCAATCTATATTTTAATAGTCGATAAAATATTCACAAATCACAAATATGTTCGTACTAATGTCCTCGGGTCTTTTTCTTCTTCTACGAAATATATTTGTTAGCGTACTTGAAAAATAGTTGAATATCTATATATTAATAGTCGATAAAATATTCACAAATAATCACCAATAATCACAAATCACAAATATGTTCGTACTAATGTCCTCGGGTCTTTTTCTTCTTCTACGAAATATATTTGTTAGCGTACTTGAAAATTAGTTGAATAAAATATATATTGTATATATTTTATATAATAGAGGTATATTTCTGCTACTACGAAAAATGATTGTTAGCAAACTTAAACATTATTCCAAAAATTAAATAATTTACAATTTAAATACTGCAGGGCTGTCAATATATGCCCCGAGGTCTATTTCTGCTACTATAAGAAATTGCTGTTAATTTTTATTCAGCCATCTAAAGTTTTGGGTGAAAAATGCAGGGCGGGCTTAGCCCACCTTTCAGTACCTATAACCGCCACTAGTGAAATTGTAGGGATTTCAGTATACCTACAATATATCAAGTGTAAGGTCTCCAATCCCGGGATCCCGGAATTATGACAGTATTTAAAAAATATAGGCATATATATATGTTTAATAAAGTTTTAAGTTCTGCGGAATTGTAAGCTCACGAAAAACGAACGATCTTTAAGTTTACGTACAGAATTCTCTTATTAATTTTGGTTGGGCAATTAATAGTCTTTTAATGAAATATCGAAAGGTAAATAAATATATATCTAATACAAAATTAAAATATCTCAATCACTTTCACTCGTATCTTTGTACATCTATTTTTATTCTCACGAATAAAAATTATATTATGGCAAAGATTCTCACATAAAAGTCTGAAAATAAATAACTTCCTAAATAATTTACTCAAAAATCGTTGTACCTATAAAAAAAACTTTTGTCATACTTTTTTCACATCACACTAAAATAAAACAACAGAACTGTAATAAATTATTTGACTCATCGTACGAAAAAAAAATATTTCGCAACTCTCTTTCGTTAAAATGTAAAAGTTTATTCCCAGATGATATTCTTTAAATTTTTCAACAATGATGGCCATTGTAAAATCTCCCGCGGTGTTTTTACTTATTTCATACAAAGATAATAACAGATTTTCCGGATTAAATCAATTAGCAATAAAAAGTTTTCCCAAGATAAATTTACCCCAACTTGACTTTAAAGGGTTGCATTGGCGTTGGTATGTAGGGTGACAATATTTCAAATTTTAATATTTTATCTCCCTTACAGTCATAATGGCAGCTTTCATCATGAATTATCAAAAAAAATCATGATTAAACTATGATTGTTATTGACCATGTCTTTTTTTTGAATATATACAATTTTAAAGCAACGATCACCAATCTTCCGGATTTCGCGGACCACTAGGCTCACAAATTTGAATCCTGTGATTGTGAACCACTAACAGTGTTTTATTTTAACCAGAACTATATATCAGTGGCGTGCAGTGACTTTTGAAATAGGGCATACGGTCAGGGGGGGAAACAAAAACTTTTTTTTTTTAAATATTTTCTTTACTTGATTAACAGCAGCAACTTTTGACACGTGCTTAAACCTCAATTCTTCATATTCTTGTTGCACCCACAATTAAATGGTTTCGCAATTAACCGACAACTAGTATACTTATATCAAAATAGAAACTTTAGAATCATATGTATAGATATATATCTATAGACACGGTCGAATAAAATTATACGAGCTTTTTTTAATTAATATCATCCCCATATCCCATCCCCATCAGAATATAATTATAACATTGAAATGACTAGTGCAAATTCATTATTTTCTGTTACTTATGTCTAATGGAAACATTTAATTCTCTTTTTATATTTAGGATATTTTCAAATATCTTTTCTTAACACTCTGAAAAAGGGGCTACACAAGACTTGCCAACCAGCATCATTATACATTTAACCATACTAAATAAACGGCTTGAACGACTAGTCTACAAACAATATCCGTTAAACCAAAAAACTCTTGACATATAACATATTTTAATAACTTGTGGCCAGCCGGACCGCTCGTGAACTGGCCAAAAAGTTTCAGCAATCAAGATGAAAAGTCAGGCAGTACAAAAGCGAAAATTTGTCGCAACCAACCCCAACCCTCCGTGATTAAAATTAAACTTTTTCTTTCAGCCAAAGTGCTATTATTTGTCGCACCAACTTTTCTTCTTAACTGATAATTTGCTCACCCTTATAATTTAAAAAAGTTAGAAAATTTATTATAACGCCAACCATGGAATGTGTAGAATCGAATGGTAAGTACTCTCATAACGTGCTGTAAAATATACCATGTAAAATAAACCGAATATAATTCAGCGTCTAATACAGTGGTTCTTAACGGAGGCGGTACCGCCCCCTTAGTGGACATTTAAAATTCTGAGGGGGCGTTCTTAATTTTTCAGAATTTAGGGGGCGCTATTATTAAAATGTTAATATGACTTACATGACAATAAATGGCATTTTGGGGGGTGGTAGATAATTTATTTCTGCTAAAGGGGGAGATTCTTTCTAATAGTTAAGAAACGATATGTCGAAGGGAAAAACGGTTCAAAATCAGCTTTCCAAAATAGTCACTATTGCTGTTTTGTCACTTTGCATCTCGGCTTTCGGTTCATTTCGTATTTTATTAAATTGCCTTTATCGATTTCAAGGTAAGTTGATCAGATAAATTAATATCTTTTGAACTTCAAAAAATATTGTCAACGATATGTAAATAATTATTAGATCTAGTTCGTATATCTCGACCATCAAATCAAAATGCATAATATTTCACTGTCAAAAATCTTGTAAAAAATATGTAAATAGTATCCGCAAAAGTTCATCCAGTATTAAAAGCATACTTGACATTTCACAATCGATATCATGCTTATATTAAAAATGTCAAATTTGCATTGCAGACATTATCAAGAAAATGATTTTAAATGGATTATAAAAATATACCAGGACATAGAACATGAGAAACTTGCGACCTTCTTGATTTTTAAGTGCAGTCTTGGATTGAATTTATTTGTTTTAACATTCCATTAATTACTTTTAAGGTATTCACTGCTAATACTTGGTGGAAAGGCATAATATTCGAAAAATAAATCACTCTTTTTTAACTAATTACATATTTTTTTAATAATATGATCAGAACCAGTTTTGCTCAGCCTTTTTAACGTAGAAGAATATAAAATTTGAATCGTTAAACTTATGTACATTTACACAAGTTTACGTAAATCGTCAGTTCAAGTCCATCCGTGTACTTGAACGCCTTAAGATGCCGAAAGGCGAAACCTGGGTCGTTAGTGACAAATGTAAATAATTTGAAAAATTCAAATTTAATATTGAAATTTCAACAAGCACCTTCAGTCAAAATTTTAGATTATAACAAGAATGTACATCGAGTAATGTAAATATAAAATGATTTCATAGATTAATATACAAAATATGTTTAAGATATACATTAGAATTTTTTTGTAAGTATATTAATTACATTTAATTACAAAATAGTATCATTTAGTTGTAAGAGGTTTTAAGCATTTAAATTATAATCAGCTAAGACGTGTCACTTATTCATGTTTGGTATCTACATTTATAAATTTATTAAATTTAGTCAAAAAAACTTTGATAAAAGCGATACAAACTGTTTGAAACAAATTGCTGCAGTGAAATAGAAACCAAAACATGCATCGCGAGTAGGGATTGCAAAGCCGTTATTATCGAAACCGGGATCCCGGTATATATGGTGTTATTTAACCACTTAAATACCAAGTGGACACCGATGTCCGGAACATATGCAAGCGAACACGGATGTCCAAGACGTTTAAAAAAATCAAATACTTGGTATTCTAACAGAATATAATCAATATTTTGATGAATGTGTGTAGTGCCATCTATACTGAGTCAATATAGGTTTTTAAAATATCGAATTCGAGTGTATATTAGGCAAAAATATTTTTCTCAAAAACACGCAGTATCTCTGGGACATATTAATGATTTATTTACGCGGTTAAATAGCAAATACCAGTTATGAAAATGCACCAACTCTGGTATATTGGTATTGAATAGTTACGAAAAACAAATTTTGATTATATCGAAACCATCACATCATATTTTATCAGATTGCTTGCAATGAATTGAATTTTTTGAAATCTTTTGACAGTAATATCAATAGCTTCCAGAATTAATGAACTTTTCAATACTCTATCAGGCGTTTTTACTTTTTTTTTGTAAAATCGGTATTTAATATGTTTCACTAAAATAACGATGATGGTACATTCTTCTTTTATTGCAATCCTTAATCTCGAGTATACCGTCTAACCCAAAAATCGTATCAGAAGAATACGTATTAAAAGATTACGATTATCAACATATTTTTTTATGTTGGATTATTAAATTGAATTCATAAATAGTTTGTAAATAGATTTATTTGACTTATATCCCATAAACCTTGTCATTGAACGATACAATTTATCAAAATAAACCATTCTACGTTACAAAGGCAAATATATAAATTTTAAGCTGACATAATCAACTTAGGCAAACATCATTTTTGATGGAGTGTTTGTTAAAGAGCAATTTAGCAGAAATTTTGTCATATAACCAAAATTAACTTTATAATCACAGCACGATATAAAGCCATTTATAAGACAGATTTTGTACATTATTAAGCATTAAAAACATATTTATTTATGTATTTTATATTTATGTTATTATACTACATGTAATACTTTATTTAAACTAAGCAAAAACTTTCAGATTTATAAACAGTGATATTACACTTAATAAGAAAAATTCTCGAATATCTTTTTTATAAATTGTCGTATCATTGATTATATAGATTATGGAATATATCTAGGTAGAATTTTTAAAACGTTAATGGTGCTATGTATGTTTTTCTGTGAATGTATTAAAAATAATATATAAGTATATATTTTGACTTTGGTGACTTATTTTAATGGCGCCATATTTTTTTTAAATATTTTTAATGACACTCAAAATCAAATCGATAAGATCACAAATATTAATCTGAAAAAATCGTAATTATATACAGAACTTCTCGGGATTTAAGACTAGACCGATCTTATCTAAAAGGTAAAGCTTTAACCACTAAAACACAAAGTTAATTTTTCGAAAAATTAAATGACGAAGTGAAATAAGAAGAAATATCAAAGCTTTGTGTTTTTCAAAAATATTAAATTTAACTGACGTCTTTATATAATCAATAAATAATAATGATTTAATTTATTGACAATTGAAAAACCCATCATGGAATCATTGTGTATTCATAGCGTTATGACATGCCGCCTATTCAGTCGTAAATTGTGTAATAATTATTACTGAATGATAGTCATTAAATTCGCCCGAGGATAATGTTTCGAACATTAAGCGCTGGTCTGTGGTGAAAAGACAATCATACTCTTCATGCGAAGTTCTCCCACAGCATCCAAATGAGGTCCATTATGAAGACTTTCTTTGGCGAGAGAATAAAAAGTAATTGTATGAATATGGGTAACACCTCAGTGAAATAACAGTTATGCAAAGATAACGCGAACGTTTACAACCCATTGTCTGCCAGACTAACATCGGTACCAGTTAGGGCATCCAATCCCGGGATCCGGGATCCCGTAATCCCGGGATCCCGTTCAATTTTCTGATCCCGAAATCCCGGGATTGACATGGTCGCGATCCCGGGATTTCGGGATTGAGAAATTTGTAGTAAATCTCGAAAAGAGAGATGAAATTGGCAAATTGTCGATTGAAATTTCTCGGTGAGCTAAAAAAAAAAAAAAAAAACGAGGTTTTGTGGGAATTCGGGAAAAAAGTATACCAAATTGAGGATTTCAAATTCCTCGGTGAGCTAAAAAAAAAAAAAAACGAGGTTTTGTCGGAATTCGGGGAAAAAGTATACCAAATTGAGGATTTCAAATTCCTCGGTGAGCTAAAAAAAAAAAAAACGAGGTTTTGTGGGAATTCGGGGAAAAAGTATACCAAATTGAGGATTTCGAATTCCTCGGTGAGCTAAAAAAAAAAAAAAAAACGAGGTTTCGTGAGAATACGGGGAAAAAGTATACCAAATCGGAGATTTCAAATTCCTCGGTAGATTTATCTCAATCCCGGGATCCCGGGATCCCGGGATTGAAAATTTATCAATCCCGAAATCCCGGGATTGGAAAAAGGCTCCGGGATTGGATACCCTAGTACCAGTCACTGTCGACATGTCTGTGTTGACTGAATGTTTTTTTTTTCTCCTAATACAAATTAAATTGCAAAAGTAACATGATACACATTGAACGTTTTTCAACATGTATTTTGTATTTAAAATATATCGTGACATTATTGGAATAGTATTGTGATTATTGGCTTAACGATTCAAAACAATGAAATATCAGTAAAGTAATGAATATGATTCAATCATTAACATTTATTTTTTTATTACAACCCTTAAAACATCCGGTTCCAACTACCAATCACTTCAATCTTCGCAAGACAAGATTTAACCGACTTATTTTCAATTCAATATGTAGTGCTAAAATTCACTTAACTACTTTGAATTTTACTAATAAAGTAATTTTTCGGAGATTTTTTTGTACTTTCCAACAAGTATTTTTTTGTAATTTTAATATCAATATTTGTAAAATGTGCCTTCTGTTCTGTATAAATTAATATATCTTATACACGAAAAAACGGAATGTAAGATCAATAAATTCTTTTCGTCTTATTTTTTCTCTTAAAAATAAAAAAAATAATAATCTGCGTAAAATACTGTATGATTAAAAACTCTATTTTAGTTGTGTGCTATATTATAGTGCAAAAATGGCTTAGTATCAAATCAAGTTATTTAATTGATTTTGATATTGCTGTTTTTCAACATGAAAAAAAGTATATAATAAAAAATATAATTGAACGTGGCATGAGTTATTCAATAGTAAAAAGTCGGAGTATTTCCTTTTAAAGCAATAACAGCACATAACGTAGCCGCCTGTGTGGTCGAGTGGTCAACATCGTTGGCTACCGCTACGGAGGGGACGGGTTCGAATCCCAGTACGGGCAGTTTTATAAATTGATTTTTCAATCGATTTATGAATTTCTGTTCAAAGGCATGGATGTACGTGATGTCTTGAATTCCCCTCTCTCACCCATCTTATCCTATAAACGGGAAGTATCGAGAGCGATTAGCTTACCACTAGTCCTGTCCTAGCCCTTTCCTTATATTCCTACTCTCTTTGGAAAAAGAGAGGTTGAGCAACTGAGTAACAAGCAGTTATCGTAGAAACATTTCTGTTGAGATAAACTCCATTAGGAGTCCATATGCTCCATATTGAGAGCAGAAATGGTAAAAAAAAAAACTAAGCAATGATTGACAGCAATAATAACACTGTATTAGATACATCAAACTAGGTAATATTGTATTAGATTTTTGTCAGCGCAGTGCGATATGTCTAATGCATAAAGGTGGGCAGTCAAAGGGTTAATCTTTACTTGGAGCATTTATCTGTAATATAACGTTACGAGAAGCTTTAAGTTGAGTATGTAAACACTTTGATTGCCAACGAAGAATTGAGTGAAGTAATATTAGAAAAACGTGTATTTTTTACTTTTTACGTTATGTACTTGTAAGTATGCTGCAGTAAACATTTACACTGCTTGTTGAAATTCGTGCTGATCTTTTAAATAAGCTAATATATTCCAGAAAATGTTTGTTTTATTAATTGAATTCGTACGCTAAACTAATATTGATATTTTAATTTATATAAGTCAATATTGCTCAATCGTTAAGAATTGAAAAATAATATTTTTGATATATGAAATTGAGAAAAAAACCAATTTTCAATCATACAAATTTTAAGACTTTTAAAATATTTTATTTTCTTTTGTGTTTCGTCAAGCGAAATTAACGTGTATAGCATTCACAATACCACGACTGACAAATTTTCAGTTCAGTTTCATCCGTATACTTGAATGCCTGAAGATGCCGAATTACGAAACCCGGGTCGTTAGTGACAAAATCTTTTATTTGTTTACACAATATGAATTTGAATAATATGTATTCAGATAATTATTTCGTAATGAATGGGATCGTCAAATCAGAGGTGGAGAACAATTATTTTCATTTTTTGTGTTTCTTTTCCACAAGTACAGAAGTAGGCACGCATGAGATTCAGATTTTTCATACATTATAAAGAACCGCACCTCAATTACATAGTATGAAAAACACAAATTTAAATTCAATTTATTAATTTAATCAACATTTTCTACATAAATCGCATGTATAAGAAAGTATCACATTAAAAAAAACTTTGATCGAATCAGCCGTTTTAAATTTCAATCTGAGCCGCACTTATCATAACGAAGAGCCGCATTTGCCCACTGGCGCATTAGTAAAAACATAGTTCAAATATCCGTTTATTCAATTAAGATCCGTTAAGCTGACTCAGCGGAAATATGTTAAGTATTAAAAGTATAGCGGTTAATGGCTTAAAAATTTCAACAAAAAATTTATCGACTGTGGAAAGGAAAAAGGACGTAACCCACGCATATCAAATTTTACAGGAGGCGCTAAAAACGTGTTTTCATGATTTTGTGACATATGCAAATTATGAATTATACACAACCTTGAAGTGCACGGAGTCTTCTAAACTGGTGTTTAATTGACATAATCTAATATTAATTAAAGAAATTGTCAAGGAAAATCTTTACATGAGTCTTTTTTCTACGTTTTAATTTTTTACAAGGTCATCTTTTTCAAATTTAAAAGTTAAATTTAGATACTAATTTGGCATTTGCAGCTTGCATTCTTTTGATAGAACGTGTATCAAGTTTGATACTTTGTGTTTATCGAAAAAAAGCTGTTTTGAGAAACTGTGGGCTACGTCCTTTTTCCTTTCCACAGTCGATATATAAAGTATCATATGCAGCAGTATAGAAGACCAGTACATTGCCACCGGTATTATGGCCGTCAAAATGCTTTTATTTACTCAAAAAAACAAGTGTGTTTATTTATAAAATTCCATGTCCCTACGTGATATTTCACTTAATAACCTTCTTTCTTCTTAGAAAAAAAATATTTGAGTATCTTACACAATACTTGACGTTACAAATGGATATTTCTTCTTTGTATTTATCATGACGTAGAATTGTGGTTGCTACCTTGATTCGACTTACTAAAAATGCCATTTCAGATTGATTTATCGAATGCAAAAAAAAAACATTCACAGAAAAGAACTACTGATGTATTATTATTACAGATTTAGTAATTTTAAAAACCAAGTAACATTGCACCTTGATAATTTAAAAAATATATATATATAAGGAGATACAACGGAGTTTTTTAACCTTATACTTTTATCTGTACGTTTGATCACTATACTATTCTAAGTAAGAATGCAGTTAAAGGCGTTGTTTTAAATTGAATTATGAATGGCATGTGATAGACAACGTTAAAAGATGAAGAATATTTTATACTGTTGAAAAACTGATAGTTCTGACAATGGCGAAAGCCGAAATAGCTATCAACGTATAACATATAAAAAACTGTAGAACTGAAATACCTTGATATTTTTACCATATTAAAATGGAGTTCTACCAAGTAAATGCCAAATCATTAAATAAATAAGTTGAAAAACTGTTTAAAATCCTGGGTGTAAAAATCAATTGTTGGAAATATAGATATTCATTAGCAAAAATACAGTAACTGTGGTTTTGTTATCAAAAATCCAGTCGATGAATACATTTACTTATTACAGAAAGTTAAAACGAATGTATGCATACAGTGCTCAAATTTTAAAAATACATTATATTTTTTTTTAAGTAAGTATTAGAGGTAATTTCTGCCTTTTTTCTTGGTGCATTATAGTGAAAATGAATTTCAATTCTTATGTTACTTTTTTCCAAATAATAAATATCGGAAAGCACATTATCATTCTTCCATATTTTCTTAAAATGGAAGTTTACCAATTGACTAACAATGCGTTCATGAATTCGATCGTGAAATTATTTATCAGAATTTAATGTCTACGACCGTGTTTCCCAGCGTGGGGCGTACGCCCCACTGGGAGAATTTTAATGTTTTGAGGGACAATGTGCAAATCATTAATACTTGTTACATTATTTTTGTAAAAACACATTTACGAAAATATTTTTTGAAGCTACTCTTGAAGCTAGTTATGATATCTCTCTGCTAATAGCTAAGTTTAGAAAAACCACAATGTTGTAGAGGATTTAATAAAACCAGCTATATCAAGTTTTCTCAAAGGTTTTGGAAAAATATGACAAAGATGTCAAAGAAACTATGTACATTTGTTATTAAAAGCATTTTTTTCCGAATTTTTTTAGGTACCTAACTTTGAGATTTTGATTGGGTAGGGAGGACATAGAGATTTTTTAAGCGTTAAGCTTAAAATGAGGCGTGGCACAAATAAGGTTGGGAAACACTGGCCTACGACATTGGGAGTGGAAGTAATAGTTTAAAAAAATACTCAATATATCGCTATCTTAAAGCAGCAATGGGATACGATATATCGAAAATATTTGTTCCTAGATAATTGAGCATTAAGGTTTTTGTAATTGTGTTTTACGATTAAATAGTTGTTAATGGTTTTATTTTACGTTATGTGGTACAAAATAATAGTAGGTTTTTTGTATATGTACATACTATTATTTTTATCTAGTTATTCTATTTATTTCGCTAATGCTTTGAAGTTATACGGCAATATCAATAATCATAATTTTTTTTTAATTGGATTTTTTTTAAATTAATTTTTTTCATTATGAAAGTTTACATTTAAGCAATCGTTTGGCATATCGAATTTTCATTATATCTCACTGTTGATTTATGGTAGTGGTATGCTACCAGCATATTGTCTATTCTGCCTGTATACGTCTTACATAAATACCGCAATATTTTAAATTTTACAATGTTTAATGAGTAAACATAAACCTGTCAACATTAATTATTATCGACTTAGCATCCAGGATAGGCGTAACGTACATAAATTTGATAGAAAAATTATAAAATAATTAACATTTTTTGCAACGCAATTGGAAATTGTCCAAAAATTTTATCCCATTAACATTCATCATTTTTTCAATCGTGTAATAAATCAAAAATACTTCGCTAATTTCGCGGTGGAATCTGTTGGAACCAGTGTGAATTTGTTGGCACTCGCCCAAAGAATCATGAATGACTCGTCGTTCTGAAATCGCTTCTCGTTTTTCCCATTCAAGCGTTATGAGTGGCAGATTTTATTAGACCTAACAATATGCCACTGCTAATTTAATTTTAGTACCAAACTGTTAAACACGTTTTTGAAAATACAGTTAAAGTCAACGGTATTCTGAAATCTGAATCATATCACTCTATTCGTGTCAAGTACATGCAGAACTAGAGCAGATATCGGTAACCTTTTTACTATAACTGCCAACACGATATATCAACATAACTGACAATTTATAAATTTTACAGAAAGCTTTTTTTAAATTGAGCTCGAAAAGAGATTCCTTAAGTGCGGTTATTAAATAGCAATATGTGTTCAATGCCTATCCTGATATTATAATAAAATTCTCTGACTACTTTCAGTTCTATAGATCAGCGTTTTTCAACCGGGTTACACGTGAAAGAAACGATAACAAGTTAAAACACTAAAATTCAAAAGCCCTAAAAAGATCAGGGGAATGAGATAACGCTCTAAAATTTTTTGTCACCGACGCCTTAAGCGATATTGAATTGGCTTAAAACGCAATTTAACGAATTGTGTCGCTTAAGTTCTTTTGCCGACATTAGGTCGATATTACCTCGATTTCTCTCACTGGATAAAAGATTTGGACGCTATTTTATTTTTAATTCTCCATTTGACAGATGCTAATTCAAAATTTAATAAGGTAATGAATGTCTAATAAAAGCTGAATTTAATTATTGATGTATTTGATTTTGCAAAAGTTAGGTTTTTTTAAAATAAATAATGCATTTTAGATGAGATGCGAATTCTTAATGAAAATAAGTATGAGGCCATTTTTTATGAACAAACTTTATTACAATATGATAATAAGGAATACTTATCACGACTGGGATGATTTGAAAATTCTGGTAGATTCTATCATTTAAACGATTTTTCGTGAATAAGCAATTTTATAATTTCTTTTAATTATAGGTGTCTTTGTGGACCGTGACACTTACCCTTAAGGAACTTGAAAGTTTTTACAAAAAGTACCGATTTACGATTCTCGCATTTTTTATAGTTTGTTATAATATCTCACGTTCGAAATTACCCAACCAATTGTCTTTCTGGATCTATCGTGAAATATTATGGTCGCATCACACATTTTACGACGACTCATCATTTTTAAAGACTATGAATACGCGAAAGCTGTTTGACATAATTCTTTTAAAAAAGGAAGTAAACCACACGTCTGTATCCTTGTTATACCTGTAATGGAAACTAATATAGTGCAGAGTCACCTCACACGTATTTCAAGAAGACTAGATGCGGAACATTTGACATAACGAGGTAAGTACGTGCTGATGGATGTTACACCGTGCGCGAATATGCTACAGACGCACATCGCAAACGTGTCACTCTCTAGTAGAGGTCTGCACGGGCCCGGGCCTGGCTCTCGGGTCCTTACCCGGCCCGGCCCGCGGGCCGGGTTCGGGCGGGTAAGCGCAATTGAGATCCGGGCTCGGGCCGGGCCCGGGTAATGAATTTATTCTTCAGAAAAATATTTCAGACTATGTTTGTGTCATAAGTCAGCCATGATGATTTTAATTCATTCTTACCAGTTCTATAGATAATCGTAAATTGTTGTAAATTTGTAAAAAACGGGTTTTTTCGGTCTGTTGAGTATAAATCCGGGCTTCGGGTCGGGTAACAATTGTGGTATTAGACTCGGACTCGGGCCGGGTCGGGCCTGAGTCTTTCGGACTCGGGTTGGGTAATTTTGTAAAATTTCAGCCCGTGCAGACCTCTACTCTCCAGAAATGCAAGTTATTTCACGAAGTGCTTCCCAAACTGGGGTTCGCAAAAAAAATATCAAGTATTTCAGATATTTTTTTTAAATTTTGTTTTTAAAATTGATCCAATTTTGAGTTTAGTTGTCAGTGAAGTCCAAAAAGTTGACTTCTATTTTCGTTATCTATTATGTGTTTGTATTCTAAATGATGAAATGCATTCGTTTAGATGTTTCTTATTCGTTATAAAACTATAAAGAAAAATGTTACTTTTCATTCAAGATAAAATAAACAATTGTGTATTTTCGGGTCCGTGGTCCAGTTGTCAACGTCGTTGGTTCGGGTTCGAGTCCTAGTACGAGTATTTTTTTTCCGTCTGTTAGAAGGTGTGGGTGTTTATATTATCTAAAAAAATCTATCCCACCGTGTAAAAGACAGTTTATACGAAGTAAAACTTGTTGAAACTACTGTAAACATACGATAATCAACATTTTTAAGTAATTAAAATATCTACCTGACATAGTTTAGAAGCATTAATAAAACAACATGTGATATAGAATTCTCCCAATTTGTCTTCATTTTTTTGTTGTGTAATATTTAAAAATGAGAGGACAGGTCTAAAGAGATAATGATAATTATTAGGGATCATAAATTACCTGGGTAAAAATAATTATAAAGTGTATTTATTTGAGGATTCTTACAAGATCAATTATTGTCAACTTCTTTACGAGAGATTGAAAGCTCAGTTTGTTCCAAGTTTGCTTTTTTGTTCAATTTTTTAATATGTTGTTGGGTATATTTTTCAGGAAATCCAAAATACTGAATAATCTAAAATATTGGGACGTAGCAAAGGCTAAGAGCCAACCATTAGTCTTGTCTAAACTGTCTTCGACAGTAAAAAAGGTTGAGCAGTTGAGTAAAGAACTTGTATAAAAAAAGAAGTTCTTGTATAAAAGAAAATTCTTAGATACCTCCATTAGGTAATCATATGCTCCACGTCGATCAATAATAATTAATTCGTAATTTACTTATATAAAAAAAAAAAAAAAACTCCCTTTTGCGATCACATACCTATGTGAAACAGTATTTTCGTAATTGATTTTACTAAAAAAATAAGCACAGATCGAGCCTTTTCACAGGGACGTTGAAAGATTCCTTGCAAGTAAGTATTTCTGACAATGAACCAGATATTGATTTGTTATGTAAAAACATAAAACCGAGTAAGCTTCATATATTATGTGCAGTTTTTTTTAATTAGATTCCTATTTATCGTGATAAAATAAAAACATGTATTCATTGTTAGTAAAAGTTAATGCCAATTATAGATTTTGAAGACTGATTTTTTTTCAGGGTTCTGAATTATTTTTTCAGATTTAGGGTCCGGAGCATGAAAAAGTTTGGGAAGCACCGATTAAACGCATCGTTTTTTGGCACGTCGAAAAATATGCTGTTATTTTTATCTCATGAATCTGTTTTTTTCCTGACTGGCAGCATAAATATTTTGCTTTGATGAACGCATAGGTGCAGCTGATATAAACAAATTTTAAAAACAGTTTTTTTCAACCATTTCCTCGAGCATTAAAGAATATTGCGGATTCATATTGAATCACCTAGATAGAAAAGTATTTTTACGAGCACTGGTAGTAAGTTCAACGCTCAACCTCTCTTTTCAGAGATGGTAAGGTATGTTCCACGTAAAGAATTGTATAAAGCAGCCTTACTGAATCTGCGGTCCATTCAGTTTTTTATCGCGACCCAAAACAATCATAGGTACCCGATGACTTTTCAAACATCTGGTATTGATTCAAAACTTAACGGAAACCAATGGATTGCTTAATACATTTTTTTTGTTTGTTGTCACTGTACAGCGCTTTGTTTTACGACTATAAAACTGCACATACACATGCATATTTATATTTATATATCGACTGTGGAAAGGAAAAAGGATGTCACCCTCAGCTTTTCCAAAACAGCTTTTTTCGATAATCACAACGTATACAATTCGACAGACGTTCTATCAAAAGAATGGAAGCTGAAAATGCCGAATTAGTATCTAAATTTAGTGTTTAACTTTTTTGAAATTTAAAGTTGATTATTGATACATTATATAATAATTAAGTCCCTGAGGAGTGAAGTGAGTCAAGTGGTGTTTTAGAAAACATTAAGTTTGATATGTTATAATATTCTGCATGTCTTAAAGTATCGCAAAAGTGAAATGTGCTTAGTAAATACTACAACAGTATTTTCTTGCTTACAATGAAAACAATGATTAAAAACGTTATCGTACTTAAAAAAATAAGAGAGAAGATTTTGCCACTTGGCTCACTTTACTTCTCAGGGTCTCATATAATGATATCATTATTAATGTTATTTGAAATATTTATTTTAATTAAAACATATCCTACTGTATTGTCAATGTACTTGTGTTTGCAATTTCCGCATTGTTTTTCTTAGAATTGAATGTCTCGATGGTGGTAAATATCTTTCTAATTTTTTTTTTCAATTGGTTGCTCTTGGCCTTAGCTTTTTTCGAAATAAAATTTCACACAATTTTTATCTCATGGGTTTCTCATTTCCCGGTATGTTGTGGTTTCCGGGATAGCAGCAAATAAATACACCGATACTAAGTTTCAAATCCATGAAACTAAAAAATAAATGTGAGTAAAATATAAATTATATAAACGATTGTCAATCAAAAAATGCTTAAATTTTAAATCTATTAGCTCATCATCAAACGCAAATAAAATACTCTTATTTGACATTCTTTTCTCTACCGTCACAACGTATAAAAACGTATTTTTTCATTTCCCGAGATTGTTTTTTTTAATTTCCGGGTGGCCGGGACCCGGGATACCAGTTGCCGAGAGAGAAACCCTAGTTTAAATCTTGCAATAGGTGGAAACCATTTTAAAATTTTAAATAGATTTAATAAATACAGTGAAATCCCGATTCTACGTTTTCTAAGGGAACGTAATAAATCAACGAATAATGCGGGAAACCGATAATGCGCGAAATCTTCTTTAATTTTCAAATAACATATGTATATTAATTTCACTTTTTTTTATTGAAGAATACATAAATTTATTCGTGAATTGCTTAATAAATTCTCAGTTGCTTATTTGTAATTTGGTACTTAAATTTTGACAGACACCCTTCAAACTCGCGTACTTTTCTTAATTGACTTTTTTTACTATATGTATACATAACGTCGAGTCGTTTTTCTCCTAGATTTTTTTAACGCCTTGATTTGTTTTCAGTTTCTTAGTTAGAGTTCTAGTTTTCTTCATTTAGACATTTTAGTTTTGACTTTGGAGTTATAAAAATTCGCGCAACCAGATGCGATGTAAGACTATTTATGAGCGAAAAAAGAAATATCCGACAAAAACGGTCAATAGGGATAGTAATTGGAACAGGCGCAGGAAGATAATATTTAAATGATTAACGTGGAATTATTAAACATTGTTATTACGGGGTCTTGGTCGAGCAAAAAATAAACGATCCATGCAAAAAAAACAAAGATTGCGAAGCAAGACTATTTATGAGAAATATTCAACGGAAACGGTCAATTGAGATAATATTTGTAACGGGGCCAAAATATTTAAACGATAGATCGAACGATTAATGCGGGATTAATTTACATTGTTCTTATGGGTGTTTGGCCGGGGCTATGAAAAATAAACGATCCATGCGGGAAAACGAACAATGCGAGAACGGTAGATCGGGGTTCCACTGTACCACAAATTCTACATAATATCATTTTCACTGCCAATTAATGCATTTTCGTAGTACATACCTGTCCTTGCATATAAGATTTTTTACGTTTTCATACAAGTACCTAATAAAATAAAATTACCATGCTGCAAAAACGATTCGTTGATAAAATGGTTGTAAAAATCACTTATATTGCTCGAGGCCATTCTGAGTAAATTGAGTTATACGAACATCAAATACGCTTTTTTACCGTAATAAAGATATTATATAAGACCGGCCCAGGAATCTTCAAGGACTCAACGTCAATAAAAAGGGGCATCCCCGTAGGAAATGAAATCGGGTTAGGGACATGGCGAAATGGGCGACACCCGCAGACGACTTGTTGAGGAGTGAGGGAACATGTTTGCGCGACACATTCGTGACAAGGTTTGGCGACACGTTTTGTCGACTGCGGGAAATAAACATCTAGAGAGATTTTATGGACTTTTACTTTAAGAAAAATAATATTTTAGTAGTACCACAATGGGACAAATAAAAGCAACGTCTTAATTCTTTCTACATTATTTTAAGCGTCGTGCTTAATGTTAGAAAAACCTTCATTATTTTGACAGTGGCATCTAGTGTATTGATGAGAATAAAAAAATCATAATTGTAATTGAGAAAAAAAAAATACTATTTCCGCTCCCAATGTGGAGCATATGGACTCCTAATGGAGTTTATCTCAACAGAAGTGTTTCTACGATAACTGCTTGTTACTCAGTTGCTCAACCTCTCTTTTTCCGAAGAGAGTAGGAATAGAAGGATAGGGCTAGGACAGGACTAGTGGTTAGCTAATCGCTCTCGATACGCCCCGTTCATAGGACAGGATGGGTGAGAGGGGGGAATTCAAGACATCACATACATCCATGCCTTCGAACAGAAATTCATAAATCGATTGAAAAATCAATATACTGAAATATTGAAATACTATGTAAAATTCATTTCAAATTCATCATTTTTTTAAAAAAAAATCAAGGACTGTAAGACGGCAGTGGTATTGTGAGTTTAGAACATTATTTCAACTGAAAAATAAGTGCAAAAAGTTACTAGTTCCAGAGGGTGTCCGGGGCGTTTTCTAACACAAAAAAAGCTCAACATCAACTATTGATCATTTTCACCCAACGAAAAAACATTACTTGACGATTACATAGACCAGGGCTTCCCAAGCCATGTTCCGTGAAAATTTAGAATGGTTTTATACGCTGCAACACATTTGAATATCTTTAACTTCGTATTGAATATCTAAAAAAGAGAGTTAGAGCAACTGAGCTACAGGCAAAAAACTTCGGTCTTGACACCGCCATTACCAATTAATATGCTCTACATTGGGAACGGACATGAACTAGAAGAAAAACCTTAGTTAGTAAAAATCTTGCAAAGAAGTGAGTTCCACACCTATTTCTTTAAAAACCACTGGCCCTAACAATTTATTAATGCATACTTGGATGTATATAAGGATGGTCAGTGGTCGCATTAAAGATTCCTTTCCAATCTTCATTTATTTTTTATTATTATAAATATTATGTAATATTTTTAAAAAATCATTACGAAGATAATAGCGAGGTGAATTGCAGTATCCCTAGTTCACTATTTCCAGACCATGTTTAATTTTAGTTTCTCCTGAAATGGTTGCATCATCACGTCATATAAATCATTGTATGAAATTGCTAGCACGTAAAGCCGAGAAACCGTCTACTTTAACGTTTTAATAAACTCGTCTCTACCACTAAGACGTTAAATGTTCCGCCCCATTTTCACTGCACAAGTACGCGAAGTAATAAATGTATGCATCTCTTAGAGTTGCACGTGTATGAAGAGAAAATAAAGCCCCGTTCAGAACAAGCGATTCAGGAAGGATTTCTTGTAATAAACGAATATCTTCTAAGCGTAGTAAGGGTTATTTAAAAATTGATTTATGACTCCTCGGTGTAGACTAAATTTAAGAAACAGAAAACAAAACATGATAAAATAGATGTTTAGTCTTGAAATAGTCAAACGAGAAAAAAATATTTAAGAAAATTAAATTCTATAAACAGCAGGTCGTATTTTTAAATACCAGTAACGTCCTGTTGTTGGTTGGCTTTGCAGGTCGAAATGCGCTTTCAAAACCAGCCATGTCCATAGTTTCACAAAATCGGATTGTTACATTAACAAATCTATATATTAACAATCGATAATGTCCGTCTTTCCGTCTGTCTGTCCTTTTCGATGGCGTCAAGAAAGACGGTCCTATATTTCTGCTACTACAAAACATGATTGTTAGCAAACTTAAACATTATTCCAAAAATTAAATAATTTACAATTTAAATACTGCAGGGCAGGGCTGTCGATATATGCCCCGAGGTATATTTCTGCTACTACGAAAAATGATTGTAAGCAAACTTAAACATTATTCCAAAAATTAAATAATTTACAATTTAAATACTGCAGGGCAGGGCTGTCGATATATGCCCCGAAATTTATTTATTTTAGTTTTAGAATTTCTGGCTTATTCAATAAATAGGTTTGTAATTTATTTTTCACGCCAATAAATTTTCTGACTACTTAAAAATGCAACAAAAATCCAAATCCAACAATTGAGATCAACGAACGGGCTTACAGCTAGTTTATAATAATTCACCGTAAAGGAAAAAAAAAACAATTATGATATAAAGCGTTCTAGAATTGCTTTACAAGAATGTCGATTTTGTTTTTGTTAGTTTTAAGGCTCATTAGATAGTGTTTGTTCTATAATATAAAACGAGAAAGAGCTCTAACACGCTTCTTTCACACTGTTTCGGTTTAAAAGCATACGCAACCACATAATTATTAATTAATCATAATAATCAACCATCTATATGCCATCATAAGAACTTATTGAGCGATGTGTTAATTGCATGTGAAGGGGTTACACCGTGACACAGTTATATACGATTATTCGGCGTGTGTTTCTTATGTCTAGTGGACACCTACAGCATAGATTCTCAAAATTTTTGGTCAACGAGAGATTTAAAAAAAATATTTACGAGAACACACATTGCTTATCAAATTAATATTAATTATTACGTCGTATAATAATAACAAATAATTAATTTTCGTTTTGTTTTACGTTTCAAAAACAAATTAAGTTTCCCTTGTATGGACAGTCTACGACCAAAATGTGATCTCCAACGATTCAACTTTTTTCAAACACCATCCGTACACGATCGGCTGATTTCATTCCATGCTTCTTCAGTGTTTTTGATAGCTTTTATTTAATACATTTTTCTACTGCAAATGACATCTCCATCAGTATTTTTAATGAGTTGACTCATATTTTTTTACTTCATTACCTTTGCGGTTACTTTGTCAAAATACTGATATTTTTTTTTTAGTCTAAGCTTTTATGGCACAAAGAGCGATCATGTAAAATATAGCATTTATGAAAAGTGTTGTTGAACCAACTAGAATCAAATATGTCACAAATCCATTTTTAAGTACCAATAATAACAAACCGGCCTTTAAAACGTGACGAATAAGTCACCCGTTTCTAAAACTAGCATTGTCCATTTTCATAATTTTGTAAACACTAACAAACAAACGTGTTGAGATCCATCTTAATTTTAAAAATAACCATATTTTTGTAAATCAAATTGAAATAGATAATATATTCTTCAATATGATTCAATAAAATATGACTTTTATTTCAATATAACGGTTCCCGATACGTTCTTTTGTAGATACATATGTCTAAAAAATGTAAATGGACAAGGTTAGTTTTGGAAATAGGCTACTCACATATATTATTATATATTTTTTTTACTACTAAAACTCTTGCCAAAGCAAGAAAGTATAACAATAGAAACACATGTTAAACTTATTGCAGCTTCCAACTAGCTTCTTTTACATAACAAGATGTAATGTTAAGCTTAAGTGAATTTTACAGTATATAGCGAACCGTTCTCAAGCTGGTATCGTTGTTTATTATGTCGTTTTATACAGCGGTAAAATAAATATCTATCAGTACAATGGAAGTTTTTAGTTTAAAATAAATACCCTTTCAAAATAAATCGTTCGTTTTACCTGTACAAATAGTTTGCTTCTTTGTGAATAGTTTTTTACAAAGTCATCTTTTTTTATTTCAATTCAGATGCCGTCGTTTGTAGCGAACACACGTATACGAGCAATTTAGAGATATAAAAAACTGAAAAATGTAATTCCTTATATCTGGCATTATAGTGCAAAAAATCGAGTTAATTGGTAATATATTAACAAATCTAGAACTAAGAAAGCGAACAGTGGAACCTGTAGGTCTTCCATTTACAAATATAATTAAACCTGAAGCTGAAAAAAGGATTGCTTGTATAAAATATATTTCGTATTTTGTCGCAAATAAAATCTAGTTCAATGACTGAGTTGATATTAATTTCACTTGTGTTATTTCATTATAATAATAATGTAACAATGTCAGAGAGTTAGAAGTATAACGTGCTGTCGGAATAAGCTAATAACTATATTTTATCACTCTTGTGGAGTTAAATACTTAGCTGTTTTCACCTCATATTAAATGTAGCAAATAGTTTTGATGAAAACATGCCTCAGCGGTGGAATACATAGATACATATTATATAGGTTTAAATGTCACGTTCTTTGCAGGAGCTCGCTGAGATTTCTGAATGCTTTACGTATTTGAATCACGTGGCCTGTGCAGCCTTCACGGTGTAGTGTAGAGCTTAATAAATACAATAAGACTGAATCAAAGCATTTCGCACATAAAAGATATTCTCTGAATTTGTATTTGTTAACATTTCATTTGCATTGCTTAAGATTGCAATTATCGTCTTCATCCACAACACTAACAATAAAAATGGTGACACAAACATGAGTTGAATAAATAGTGACACATTTATGAACGTTCAGATAGTTAATGAATATTACAATTACTTGTCAATTCTTGGTAACAAGAAATTTATAAAATAACTTCTTATTCTTCCTATTCTTCTTGGCGCTACAGTCCTGGTTGAATCTTGGCCGCCTCAATCGATGGCATCTACTCCACTTGATCATCTCCCAGTCGCTAACCTTCAGCACACGCAGTTACTGTGACCAGGGAGTTGTTGGAGTGGGGAGTCGTAGAGTCGAAGAAAAACAATTTAAAGACATTGAAAAAATATTACTCTATTCATCATATTGATTAGTTAAGACGTCATCTCGTCGATAACTAATTAAATTAATAGTTGCAAGTTATAGCCGGTGTGCTAAGTAATTAGTATTAATTATCTACGACAGCTAAAAGGTTAAAACCGTACGCTCTACATACAATAGAGTAGACGCTTGATTAGTTTTACCCGATTTGGGATACGCTGCTCTATCTACATATATTTACAACAATTAAACATAAATAAGAAACAATGGTTAAAAAAAAACGCGTTCGTTTCTCATCATCTGAATTCCGACCAAATATTTTTTTCAAGGCTCAAGTTAAGTCCGGAAGATAAACTTGTGCCAAATTGAAATTCCGTACAATGCCTGCTAGGAAATACTGTTCGAAAAGGTTGTCTTTTTTTATGAGGACATGATGTTTGACTAGACCGTTGAATGTGGTATTATTATGCTGTCGATAAAACAGAAATCCTTGCCAAATAATAATCTCCGGCAGTGTTTACCGAGCTAGCCTTGTTGTACTTGCTATGGTGTCTTTTCTCGACAGTGATGTTGAACACTTTTTGCAATTTTTAAAATTTTACAAAAGTTAAATAATTATTTGGTTATCACCTAAATTCATTAACGGTCAGTAAAGAAGCGGAATAAATTGTGCTGTACAAACATGTCTGTTTTTTTATATAAATTTAATTATCAAGTTTATATTAGGTTAGAGACATTAAGCCATTTGTAAACATAAAACCGAAACAATTTCTTTTTACCACATTCTGTATTCAATAACTGATAACCTTTTACAATTTTTCGTCGGCTTAATTCAGTAACTGGACACTTACAAATCATACCATGAAAGAGGCCAGCGGGTCCTTTGTCGCAGCGGTTAACGTTGTGAGCTTCCATGCTGGATCTCACAGATTTGAGTCCCAGTAGGAACAGCATTTTTTCAATTAATTTATCTGTTTCTGTTTGATAGCATGGGTGTTGGCGAGTACGATTAATTTAACGACTAGTCTTGTCCTAGCCCTATCCTTTTTGAAAAGAGAGGTTGATCAACTGAGGAACAAAGATTTTCTGATGATATACTTTCACATTGGGAGCGGACAGTTATGCTGTGTGGACAATATTGAATATCGATATATATAAAGAATGTATGTCAGCTATCACTATGCAATATTTGGCAAAACACACAGTCAGCATGACTGCACAGGTAACATGTAAAGTAGAAATTATGCTGTGTGGACAATATTGAGTATCGATAGATGCAACATAAGAACTATTGTTAATGACGACACCTCGAATTATGAAAGCACAATAGAATTAAAATATAGAATTTTGTTAACGTAGCATTTAAGAAATTAGTATAAATAATTGGGAAAATCAATAAAGAAAGTGACTACTTCAGAGTCAGAAGTCAACCCAACAAGAACGTTTTATTGAACCTGAGTTAGAACGGCGAGCGTTACATGGAGGGGACACCCGGGTGTCCCCTCCAGCGTTACAAAAATACACCTAAATGGTATTCAAAATTATTGTAGTATAACAAATTATCACTTTATTTTAGACACTTTTAAGAGAAGCACGTTATATCTGTGTGATTCATTGAAAGCCTCCAGAATAATTTATCTTAATAAAAAAAATATTCATCAATAAATTTATGTGCGTGAATGATTCAACGAATAAGTAATTTGATCAATTTTTTCCATTTTGGGACTAAATTAAGCGATCCAAATGCTATAAAATCAAATCAAGTTCGGCTATAAGCAAATAGTTTTTAAAATAATTATGAAGATCATTTAATAATATGGAATAAAATGTTCACAATCACTTATAAATAACAAATAAAGCATACAATATAATTTAATAAAGAATTTTTATATTGTAAACATGGGGCTTAGGTGTACATAAAGTTTTAGCTTGTGATTGTTTGTTTGAAGAAACTGTTTTTCATCTCTGAAATAAACGTTAACGAATTTACTCACGTACGTATCTATTATACACATGTAGTTGACTTGAAGTAATGTTATTAGTTTGCGATTTCGGCCAAAGCACACCTGCCTACATCACTTGTATAGCATTTTTCGGCTATATTGTATTCCCTTACTTCTACCGATGAGCCTTATTAAAACATAACTAGGTGGAAACAAAATAACGACATTACGTACTTACCAACCCAATTGAGTAAATGATTAACCTTAATATTTTACACTCAAATATGAGATGAATTGACTAGTTACAGAAAACGAAGCGTTAACATTACAATATTTGCGACATACAATGATTTTATGTTTCAAGCAAAAATTATTTTTTCTAAATGTATTCATAAGTAAAGATTATTTTTTTATTTTGTATTCTTTTATTGAACAAAACAAAACAATAGTTTTTACCAGTGACGGATTAAGCACATTGGAGGCCCTAGGCGCAATAAATTTTGAAGGCCCTGTTTTTAGAATAACATAAAAGTGTTGCAAAACTCTTCGTAGAATAATAATGAATATTGAAAACTGAAATTAAAATATAAGGATTTATATGATTTATGCTATTTTTGAGGCCCCTAAAATTTGGAGGCCCCAAGCTTGCGCCTCTTGCGCTTATGGAGTAATCCGCCACTGGTTTTTACTAGTCAATAAACAATACAATTAAATAAATATAATCAGAATAAAATTGTATGTACCAGAAACCTGAATCAACCAGTTTTGAAATATTATCGCTAATTTAGATTTTTTCGTAGGCTTATATTGAGTATGGAGCATATAAATTTTCACAACCAGTTTAAAATTGTGCGCAGAATACGCACGGTTAAAATGTGGTTTTAGCGCATTTTGTAACTAGGCGCCTCAAATGTTCACTGTGATAAAATGAATGAATACAATATTTGGTTGAAGGTGCATACATCAAACACATGTGACAATAGCAAGAAAGTCCGAAATATTATTCGAATAACGAACGCATAATTTAATGATCAATTCAAATAAAATTCGTTTCTTTTCTCCTAGTTGCAAGATTTATATACAAAACGGACATTCAAGTGCAATACATACAATATTAGCACATAACACACCCACATCACCGGCACCGGCGCCGCACTGCTATCGATTGTCTTTGAAAGAATATATTACATATCTGTGAGCTAGTGTTTAAACTTAAAATCATAAAATTAAGGTCAAAGCGATACTTTAGAATTATAGAAGGAAAGATCTGTGAAATACGGGATAGTCCATTAAAATATTATGTAAAATACTTCCAGTCACAGCAAATAAGTTTTGTTATATTGGTATCTTAACAGTGTAGGAAACACAGTTTTATGAAAATTAATATAACATAACTACCTGCATTAAGTCTCACGATTAAACAGCAGCTTACAAGCCCAACAACTTGGTTCAGTGATAAAGTTTTCTGACAAACAGTAGACTGGGTTAAGACTAATTAATGAGTTGATATCGCTCGAGTACAAACTGTTTCCACACCAGACAATAGATGACACTGATAGAAATCTTCTGCTGCGGGAAACTGGAACACGAACGAAGACAAACAGCTTATTCTGGAGGACCATCAAAGGCGTGAGTGTTTTGGCATTATCATTGAATTCAACGTAATCTGCTTGCGCCATTTTGACATAAGTACGTTAATTTTCTTTTCATCTTGAATGTTTTTTCTTTAATTTGAACAGCTTCTTGTGGATATTTATGAAGTGTTATAAATTCTGATTACCTACTGTAAGCTCTTTAAGATTAATATCAAATAGCGAACATTCAGTATTCTTGTGGTTTTTTTTCGGTATCCATAAAAGCAGAGACAAAAGTTTTGCTTTTTTCAGGTGGTGGATCAACAGTGGTCAGTTTCTTTTGTTTTCTTTCGTCTATATATGCAAGTCAGTAGCTTAACGTATGTTTCTTCAAATTCAGGAGGGGAAAAGCTGTCAGAATCTTTATTAGAACAGTAATTATCTTGCATATTTGTAAGAAATGGAGAGAATTTTTTTTTCTGGACCCACCGTAGAAGTAAAGTACCCTGAAAACAGATTGTATGGATTGATGGATAAACTGTAAACTGAATTGAGTGAGTGGAAAGTGGGGAGAAATTTAAATATTATAGATATTCATGTCTTGAAGCAGAACCTCAATCGATGATATAAAATTCAATATATGTCTACTTTCATGGTCAAGGGTTGTAATCAAAAAACGGATGGTATTAATAACAGCGAGCTATTAACTGTCCAACCCTCTCATGCAATCATCATATTCGGTTGCAATTGTTAAGTTACCACGGAAATTCAAACAAAAGAAAAAATATAATACATTAAAACTTTAAGGGATATTTTGTGCTTTCGAAAGATATTTTTCACGTAGATCTTTTGAGTGATAAATTATATGCACAAGTGCTAACAAAATACATTACATTTTATTACGCGTGATATTTGTATTATAATGTTTTTGGTTTCTAATTAAATTCAACTTAGTATAAATCACATATGCCACATTAAATAGCTTTGACACAACTGAAATCCGTCTACAGATAAAACAAAATAAATGATACTTCTTTTCGTTTCCTTTATATGAATCGTCCTCCAATTATCGGACAGTGATCTTCAGTCCAATTCCCAGCATGAGTGTGATTAGAAAAAAAAATCCCAAAGGGCGTAGTATCACTCAGCTAGTGTATATTAATATATTATGGTAATTAACGAAATGTTTTAATTGGATAATATATTAAATTATGCATAATATTTAGGTGTTAAGCAGGCAAATGTTTTTTTGTTTTATTCAAACGATAAGATCAAATAACAATTTATTATTCCGGCTAATTAACTAAAATACAGTTTTGTATTTCATAAATCTCAATCCAGCTTAACCTTTTCGGCTCGGACTGTATCGGATCAGAGAGCAAAGGGTAGAATTATTTTCACATAGACGATATTGCGAATTACTCGTTGGCTTCATTACCATTAATTCCCCGCGAACCTTTGTCTTGATGAGGGACGGCTTTTGGCGCGCTTTCCGGCCTCCAGATCCAAATATCATACTTCTCCTCTTTAGCCACCCACTCTCCCGTTTGAATTCCGCGGATGTTTATTAAATGGTTTCCATCCAGTGGCGCTTAATATTTCATATATGAAACAGAGGTCACATTAGTTATTATTTTAGTTTTATTTGTGGCTTAACACATTTTTGATGGACAACAATTCGACCTTTTTCTCGATACAAATCAATTTTTCATAATTTGTTTAAAGTAAATTTGAAATCGTTCAAACTATGTACATTCTCACAGATTTTGTCACTAACGACCCGGGTTTTGCCTTTCGGCATCTTCAGGCGTTCAAGTGCACGGATGAACTTGAACTGACGCTTAGTAAATGAATGTTTCGTGTTTATATAAGAAATAAATGTATCATTGAGTTTAGAGCCATTGCTGGCTAAGCTTGGACCCATTGTGGGAGTATACATAATTTGAACGATTCAAATTTAATATTAAAATTCCACCAAGCACCTTCAGTCGAAATCTTTAAAAAAAAAAAATTAAAATGCTTAATACCTATTGTATGTTATAGGTGTTTAGCATTTTAATTTAGCGTAATTATAATGTAATTTGTAAATCCTTTTAATTGTTAGTAATTGCTTACACCTTTTTATTTCAATTTAACTTGTATAAATATTATATAATGTATAAAAGCACTGTTCAATTTATTTTCCTTATCAGTTGATAATGCTTGCGAGGAGCGAAACCGGTCCTGATCAAATAAATTTTAAGTCTAAAAAGTACTAAAAATCTTTTATTATTTTTAAGATAATTACATATGCCAATCGATTGCTGAAAGCTAAGAAAAACCCATTGAAAGATAATATTGTAATACCGCATTGACACATTTATTAATATTGCCTTGCATTCTCAGAACATTAGTGGGATATTACCCACACAAAAATCTTCCTATTATCATCTAGCGTGCATAAACTATAAAATAGATTTTTAAAACATGCCCACTCCCAATGTAGAGTATATGACTTCCTAGTAGAGGTATCTCAGGAGAAGTTAAAAAATATGTTTATTTCAATCGATGATATTTTCTCTTAATTGATCTATCGCACATCACAACACAACTAAACACATAAACACACTCATTCTCTGCCTGCGCTTTGAGCGCACATATAAATTTTTGACAGTTGTCACTGTTTATATTTAAGGTCATATTAATGCTAATATTCGGGTCCTATAGCGCAGTGGTAAGCGTTATTGGCTTCCGTGCCGGATCTCACGGGTTCGAGTCCCGGTACGCACAGATTTTTTCAATAGATTTACCGATTTCCGTTCGAAGGAATGCATGGCTGTTTGTAATTTCTTATTTTTTTTTCCCACCCTTCCTATCCTTCAATAACTGGGACTTTTAGTCCTGTCCTAGTCTTATCCTTCTATCCCTACTACACTCTTTGGTAAAAGAAAGGTTGAGCGTCTGAGTAACTAATTTTTCTCGTAAAAAAGCGGACATGGATTTAAAAAAAAAGTGTTCATATTTTTTTTGTGATTCTAAGTTCCATCAGAACTCTTTGTCAGTGAAGTAGTGTTCTTTTATTTATTATCTATTGAACGTCACCCATTTAGTGGGTTAGTACACCACTGATAAACGGAGAGTGTTGAACGCTTAATTTAACGTTAATTAATTTGACTGTACTGTTAATTAACATTTTCGAGATGCTCCGTTTCATCGCAAACGATCTCGATTTATATTCATTAGCTGGCATTACTTATATAAAATATATCATTAACCCATGTCATTGAAGTCATAATCGAATGAATGATATGTCCTTAATCCAAGAGTGGTTGTCAAAAAGCGCTTAAAATTGTTTTATAACTCTGTTTAAAAGAAAAGGACTTTTGTCTAAAACCGACACTTTTTTGGAGAGAAATAATATAATTTATGTTACCAATAACTGAAAAAGTGTTTCAATGTCAAAATTAATTAATTAACACCTAAATATTATGCATAATTTAATATATTATCCAATGAAAAAATTTCGTTAATTACCATAATATATTAATATACACTATCTGAGTGATACTACTCCCTTTTGTATTTTTTTTTCTAATCACACTCATTCTGGTAATTGGAATGAAGATCACTGTCCGATAATTGATAACAGAAAAAAATCTTGTATTTATGGTGCTTATTAGCTTGTAAAGAAATATATTATAATATGCGATTTTTTTGTATTTTAATGATTATATATAAGATCAAGGATCTGATATTTTTCGGTGTAGGGCATGAATGTTGACTACAACAACCCAGTCATGTCTGAAAGGAATGTACTATATCTTTACTCTACCGTACATAAGGCCAACATATTTGTAAGGCCAGTCAAAGTTTATGCCATCTACACATATTTCACATTGTACAATATTCTATTCACTTCAGTACGCAGTTTGAACTAGATTAGAGAATGTATGTGTATACGAACCCAATATCATTACACAAATGGAGGTTTTTTGGTGAATATAAAGACCAGCTCGACATTATAATTATAATAGGAGAAAAACACGCAACAGTCATAATCAAGGGACCGCATTATGACGACATTACGAGGTTATATTGTCAACTGTCGTCATAATTATGACGTACGATGTTTTTTTCTTGTCATGTAAAAAATATTAGCAAAATTCGACCATTTTTCGATCCTGAGAAATCTGCCATTTGTACGCTGCGATTTTTAGCTGTGTCTTAATTAAACTATTTTCAATCAACAAAATACAATATCTTACGAATACTACTGTAATTTTTTTAAAAAGAATTCTTATCTCATCACATTGGGAAATCTTTTTAAACTATTTGTTGAGGAATATCAGGTATTATTGATCTTCCCTTCAAAAAGACAATACAATTTTTTGGTCACTATAACAAAAATTAACCTGATAAAATGTTGTGAATCTATTTTAAATTGTTCTTTTTATTTTTATACACTTTGGTCATTTATGCTTTATAAGTTTTCAAATGATGACAACGCATTGTTTTTCATAGAAATTAACTAATCAATGATAGCTATTTAACCACTTGAATACCAAGCGGACACCGGTGTCCGGAAAATATGCAAGCGAACACGGATGTCCAAGACATTTAAAAAATCAAATACTTGATATTCTAAATAATATAAGCAATATTTTGATGAATATGTATAGTTACATCTATACTGAGTCAATATAGGTTTTTAAAATATCGAATTCGAGTGTATATTAGGCAAAATTATTTTTCTCAAAAACACGCAGTATCTCTGGGACATATTAATGATTTATTTGCGCGGTATTCAAGTGGTTTTAAACTATATTGTCTTTAAAAGACGACTATACGACAAGACCTTTCAAGATATTTTTGTTTATTTTACTTTTTTCCAATTCTTTGCATACAAATCCCTAAAATTCCTTAAAATGTGTTTTAGTTATCGATAATCCCGTTATTGCAATCGAAACATTTACTAAGTAGACTAATTTATTATATCAAGTTAACATTATTCCATAGAAAAGTAATATATTTTACACACCAAAATTTAACTAAGTAAAATTTACATTTAACATTTTTGAAAGACTCGATCAAGATTATACAATCTGATATACAATCTTATTTAGAAGACAGACATATTGTATAGCCACTAGGATGTTTTATTCACCTTGATTTTTTTAATTATATTTAAATAATAGATTATTTTCCGTCATTACAAAAACTCGAAAATCACTTTGGATCTTCAATATTGATGTGTTAATTTAATGTTCATATCTTGGTTTATTCAATAGTTTGTGTTTGTAAGCGTAACACGTGTTACATTTATATGAGAATGTCTTTGGTGAAAATATTACACAATTCCGATGATATCTCCCTCAAAACGTATATAAATACAATGGATAAATCTACCCGTATTCATAACTTTTCTCTAGAGAAGCTACAATATCATTCTTACCGATTTTCTTGTAACCGAAAACCGTGTTTTTGAAATCTATTTTTCAAAAGTAACAACAGAGAACAATAAATATTTCGATGTTTTTACGATGATTTTCCAGCAGCAGAATTTGTCGTAAGAAAATCATTTAGTCCGTTAATCCGTTAATGTGTGGCTAATTTTGATTATGTTGGAATCTCTTTGTCGCTTGTGTTTGAAATTCCATGCATGTAATTTCACTATATAAGCTACAAATAAATTAAATTAAGCTTTTGTTTTGGAAATAAAATAACCTTTTTAAGTTAAATATAATTGTAGTTACTAATAAATGAAGTAGGATAAGGGAATTATTACTTTAATGTCACACGTGCTTACACCCATCCTCTAGTCAAATGATCAATACCATTTGGATTTCGTTTTATCGATTACGTGATCAACGGCTTGAATCACTATATGACACTTTCATACATTGGTTTATCAATCGATTAATGAATATATTATAATTAAATGTCTGTAAAGTTTTCATCCCTCTTTAGTAGAGGCGTACAAGTACAAACAGCGGTTGAATAATAACAAGTCCTTTTCAAGCCCTACGATTCATTAAGGCCAGCCTTTGTAGTCTAGTAGTAATACCTACGATATAGTGATCACATGGTTCTGAGGTTAAGTCAGAAAAGTCAATGTCAAATTAAAATGTGAGTATTTGTGACTTCTTTCCATCTCGAGTGAAAGAAAAAATCTCAAAATGTGTGACTTTTCTATTATACACGAAGAGCTCAGATTGAATAAAATAGTCGATCGCAACACTGGTCAAAATGGGCGACATATTTAATTGTAGTTCTAAAAGTATAGATATAACTAGTTCTGACAAAGCTTAAATAGCTATCAACTAAATAATATTAAATGTGTAATTAAATACAGCGTTATTTTGATATTATTATAGTGTAGTTCTACCAATAAAATGCTATTTAAATCAATAATATGGTATTGAGGTTTTTTCTAAGGTCAAGTAAGATGTTGAAACATTTCTACGTACTCCGACAGTTAAATGAGCTCTGATAAAATAAATTTCTATTGTTAATAAATTTAAATATACAATAATTTAATACAAAGCACTTAAAGTTGTTTTAACGGGCTTCAATTGATTGCACAAAACTTCCACAGTCACGGAAATATAATTTTCCAAAGCCTAAAGTCAAGCAGTGCCAGAAAACCTGTTGCCACCGCTCCCACCCTCAAAGTTTGGAGGCTTTCGTGCCACAGAGGGGCGGTTTTCTACCCTCGTTATTTGGCTTTGGTCAGCTGCCAGTGGCGTATCTATCCGGAGTTTGATGTGGGAGGGGGACGTGACACTTCCAAACCAGAAATTGTATGTACCGTGACAAGTGTAATCGAACGTTTAAAATTATTGTTGAAATGAAATTGATTTTGAATCATATTCATTTCAATAAATTAATTATATATTTATTTATCACAATATTATTTTGATGATGTAATTGTTAAAAATAATTATGAACATTTAACAGTTTGCTTTTTTACGTAACAATATTTGTGAACTGTTAGTTAGATTTTACTCTTTATTTTTTGATTTTGTAAGTTCAAAATATTTTTACACATCGTATTTTTTTTTTATTTCAATTAAAAAAGTGCACGGTGAATTGGCGTCAGCTTTAATTCCATGTACTCTCCTTCTGATTTGAAACAATAAACAATATTTTTCCTTTCTTTTACTTGAAATCATGCACGCTACTATGCACCTTGCCATGTACACAATGCTTACCACAACTTGGCAGAGAAAAAAGCACATACCAAGTGCTTTGTTTGACCTCTTTAAGTAGAAGCTTTCAAACCACAACTCTTCTTTTTCTCTTTTGGAATGCATTGTACTTTAAAGCTTCGCCTTGTTTGTTTCTCAGATGGCCAAAATAAACGGAGAACGGTATTTTGTTTCAAAGGCAGATTCAAGTAGGTATCTACGCCGACTCTTTTCTTTTGGTTATATAAGTATCTGTCAAGAATTTTGTGTTTCTTGAACTTTGTAGCGGTATTTCATTGAGATTTTTAAATGGAATATTCTTCTACCTATACTTCTCTAAAAACTCAAGTTATAATAAAGATATCTAATATAATTTATCCCAACAAAGGCGTATGTAAAATTCGTGCCACTTAATTGCTTAAACGTATTGTTTTAGGGAATTTGAAGGAATAAAAATTGAGCTAAAACAGGACTGGTGACAGCTGAAACTTTTGCTGCGCTAAATTTTTAGAGTCGCATGAATGAAGGTAATTACATCATAGACATCCATGCCTTGAAGCACAAATTGAGACCCAGCCAGTATCAATAAAGGGCAATAAGTCGAATATTGAAAACAACACAGTTCACTTTGAAATGACATATGCAAATATTATGTTACTACTGTTCGTCGTTTGGGAAGTAAACAAATAAATAAATACTCGATTCAAAGTACCGTTGTATCAACTCCATTAACTCTCAATTGCTACAGCATCGCATAAAACAAATCGCTATTATTTCGTTTTTATATGAGATTGTGCAACGTTAAAAATGGATTCTCAACTGCAAGCAATGGCAGCAAGTAGAGATGCCAACTGGAGTACCGAATACTAGGGTAATCGTATTTTGATTACTCAATTACTAGGATTATGTCACAAAGTATTTAGAATGGTTCCCGGTAAATTGCTCGAATGGAAATTGCTCGAATAACAAGATAATCAATTTGTTTCCGTTTGTTCTGTCCGTTTGTTCTGTCTTAGCCCTAGTCTTCTATGTGTTCTGGAAATATATATAAACAGTTTGAGTAACTAATTAATTAGCAGTTCTCTTAGAAACACTTCTTTTGAGATAAACTCCATTATAAGATCATATGTTCCACATTTGGAGCGAACACGGTTAAAATAAATACTTACGAAAATTATTTTTATATTTCACTCTCTAAACAAGTGTCGCACAAGATAAAAATGAAATTCGTAGAAAAAGTCGTGAAAAATCGTTTAAATAAAAAAGCAATTCGAATAATTTGTAATTCGAGCAATTTCCATTCGAGCAATTTACCGGCTCCCCATATAAGGGCTGATTAACTGAAGAACTCTTTTTAAAGAATATTAAATTGGATCATTTCTTTAATTTTAATTTTATAATACGTCAATATACTGCCAGATAACGTTAAGTCAAAATATTTATTTGAAATAATCGACTTTTTCGAATATCATAACACGAACTAAATTAATAACCGTTACCATATAGTAACGGTTAAGACAAATGAATAAAATTGTTAAAAAAAATTACAGTTCAAAAACGTTTAGTTGTCTAATCGTTTTTAGACAGCTGTAAAAAAATTTAAATAGATTTTTGTTAGTACTGCCAACGAAACCGACTTAATTCGTATAACTTCTTTGAATATAGAAATAAATAAATTGAATATGAGTGAATTTGTTTTTTTTTTTGATGATATAGCTTGTTTAAATCTATCGATCTGCATTCATAACTTAAAACACCCATTTTTTTAATTAACGTTTTCTTGCAGTATACCGTCATTATTATCCTAAGGCAACAAAATAAATGGTCAGAATTTAAATCAATTTCTGGTCAGAATTTAAATCAACTTTTGGTCATAATAAAATTCAATTTTTGGTCAGAATAAAAATACTAACGGTCAGAATAAAAATAATAAACGGTCAGAATAAAATTAATAAACGGTCAGAATAAAATTAATAAACGGTCAGAATAAAATTAATATACGGTCAGAATAAAATTAATATGCGGTCAGAATAAAATCTATTGTACGGTCAAATTTTATAAATATTTCGGTCAGAATAAAAAAAAATGAAATTAATAATCCTTTTTTTTCAACATTCATGTTATGTGTGGAAAAGCAGACTCTTATAATGAGTCATTATTATTACAAATAACGCATCATCTGATTACATACCACTCGGTTTGTTTATATAAAGGTAGGGATCCACCGAAGTGCAGTGGATGTAGGATTCCAAGAGGAACCAAGGCTTTATGATGAATGTTGTTAGTTTTCACTTTTTTAAATTCAAATAAAAAAAAAACCTCTTTCAATTAAAAAAAAAATAGTGTTTTCCTTACAATAAGTGTATTATATCGACTGTAGAAAGGAAAAAGGATGTAACCCACACATATCAAAATTTACAAAGGGCGCAAAAACGTGCTTTGATGATTTTGGGCCATATGCAAATTAATAATTATACACAACCTTGAAGTGCACGGAGACTTCTAAACTGGTGTTTAATTGACATAATCTAATATTTATTAAGAAATTATCTAGGAAAAACCTTTATTTCAGTATTTTTTCTTCGTTTTAATTTTTTACAAGGTCATCTTTTTCAAACTTAAAAGTTAAATTTAGATACTAATTCGGCATTTTCAGCTTCCATCCTTTTGATAGAATGTGTGTCAAGTTGTATACATTGTGATTATCGAAAAAAAGCTGTTTTGGAAAATTGAGGGTTACGTCCTTTTTCCTTTCCAAAGTCGCTATGAAATGTACCATAGCAATTATTTATCTAAATGTTCTTTCCAAAAATATTATCCTTTCCTTTACTCTCTTCAGAGCAGATCACAATGTATCGAATTGTACAAATAATAAAAAATAGTTGCAACTTTTAGATTATTTAAAATTATTTAATAACCAAAAGAATATCGGTTAGGCGGAAATACCGTGAACATTTTTTTAAATAAAAACTTTTTTTGACACGAAACATACAAATGCCTGGATGTGGCAACCTAGTCTATGAAAACTGTCAATTCTTCCTTTGGGCGCGCAATAATAGTGATTCATTCAATGACCGTGGCGCTAGTAGCAACGCTCGTCCAATCGCCCATTGGACGATTTGCCGTAAGCAACTTCACTTTGCACCAATAGCAACGCAATGCGATGACATCATATCATCAAAAAAAATCAGACCATCTGTCAAAATAAATATGACCGATTCCATTTAAATTCTGACCGATCCCATTTATATTCCAACCATTTAATATAAATTCTGACCATTTAATATTTATTCTGACCACTTAATATAAATTCTGACCATAAATTATTTATTCTGCCATCTGTAATTCTGACCGATACATTATGACCATTTAATATAAATTCTGACCAGTGTAATATAAATTCTGACCGATGTATTAAAAATTCTGACCGAAACTGAATTAAAATTCTGACCGTTTAAATACGAGCCTTATCCTAATTATCCTAAGGCGCTTGTCTAGCGTGTAGAATACAACGAGGAAATTCTCTACCACATTGTGTTACTTGTGAATTACAGTACGTTAGCATTATTTTCAACATAATTTACACTTTAACCGTATTATAAGCGTAATTATCTTTTATGTTTATATCAGTCACAAGTTCATTCACCTCGTTTTTGTTTACAGGATGTTTTTATTTAGGGGGGCAAAATGTAGCCATATTTAATGGTTTACTTACTGCAGGGGTTCAAGTGTGTCCCGCGCGACTTTTCGATATGTCCCGCGAAATTTATATTGAATCTACATTTTTTCTTCTTTATACGGAATATTAAGAATTACTTTCAAATTAAAATATCCTCTGGCAAGAAGATATTTTATTTTGATGTTTAAACTTTTTTTAGAATTACCAATGTATGTCAAAAAAAATCTACAAAGAGCATTAATAAATCAAAAGTAAGATCAAAATTAGCAGACGACCATATCGTATATGCTTTGCGTATTCACACCACAAAATTCGAGTCTAAATTGCAGGTTAAAAATTGAAATAATATTTCTTAGTGTATCAAAAAGTGTAATAATAATTTATATTGAGTTTAAAATGTACGCAAATATTTACAAAAAATGGTAGCCCGCCAAATATATTTTTGAACCCCTGGTCAGTACCGGCGCGAGGTTATTTGGTGCCCTAAGCAACGGTTATTGACGCGCCCCCTTTTCAACAAACTGTGGAATATTTTTTTTACATGCATGTCCGCTCTCAATGTGAATCATATGGCCTCCTAATGGAAGTGTCTGAAAAGAAGTTTTTTTACGAGAACTGTTTGTTAGTCAGTCGCTCAACCGACATTTTTCGAAGTATATAGAATACGATACATAATTAAAACGAATAGATACAAGTGCAAACTATTATTTGTTATTAGAATATAAAAATAATTTGATTACTCAATGTATGCGCCCCTTAATGATTTGCGCCCTAGGCGATTGCCTATTTCGCCTGTATGGAAGCGCCGGCCCTGCCCCTGGTTTGCTGCGTACTGATATTATTAAATATAATTATTAGCCGAATAAAAGTATAAAAATTCTATGGTATGAGTGAATAATCATTTTTAGAATTAATACACTGATAACTAAAATAATTAGGCTTTTTTGAGTGGTTCTCATTTGATTTTTAATATCATAAATTTAACATTACCGTAGAATCTGGGTACTCAAATATTGACATTAAGAATATTCGATTACTCGGGTATGAAAACTTTAAATTATTTTGGCATACTGGTAACTACTGTAATACTGGGTAGGAAAGTTAAGTTAGAGTTAACATGCATAGAGAAGATTTGCCAGGCGAAGCAATTTGCATGTCGCTTTTATGGCACCAGTGATGCACTACTGTGGGTCTCAATTATGCTCTTTGAATACTTTGGATGATCTTTAGAGAATGTCGAGAGACATTTATTTTTCTCATGTGTGACATGTGTAACGCTTTTTTGAGAAACAACTTCATACTTATTTGATCGTAAGTTGTCTAACTCTTACGTAAATAGTTTCTCTTATTTTCTTATATGTGAAGATATATTGTGAAATAGTATAATACAAAGTGGGAGAGAAGAATTTTAATGGGGCGAATATGTCATCAAGAAAATAATAAACGATTGAAAGAGACCAAATTTAAATTCTTTCTAATTAATTTGAGGGCTAATATTGTAGTCAACTACGATTAAATAATATTCATTGAATTCACTTGGTAAAAATCCGTTGTAATAAGGTTAAAAAAAGCAAGATATTTAGTTCTACAAATATTGTTTTTTTATATAGATAATTGATAGCTATTTCGGCGTATGACTTCATCAGAACTATTGACGAAGGCATCCGTCGAAATAGTTATCACCTATATAAAATATATATATACAAATTGGTAGAACTTGATAGTAGTTGCTATTTTTCACCTGAATACTATTAAATAGTATTTTAAGCATGGCGGGTAGTTTTGTTTTTTTTATCAGTTCGTATTAAATAAATGAATAATTAGAATAAATGTACAGTTAATAAAATCTAACCTTCTACAAACCGTACGATCAAATATGTTTGAAGATATTTCTCAATTAGGCAAAACATTTACCTTACTTTTTTATACAATATCAATTCAAATTTAAATGTAAATGCCGAATTCATCGTAAAGCTTTCTTCTATATTCGGGTTCAGTTACACGATTGTAATTAAAGAAAAAACATTTGGGATTACAGTTAACAATCAAACAATTGAGTTTTGACTCACTGTATATTTTTGTATGACACGAAAAGAACTAAATGAGAATTTTTAATGTCACTCGAGATTAACTTTGGGATTAAGATTACCCACCACCATCCGCCATGGCCATAAATCTGATCTCAGTCTTTTTCCATGATGTAAAAACTTTATGCGTTTGTTCTTTTTTTGTCCTGAGATTGTCTCGGGAGCTGTTACTCAAGATTCAGCCACTTACACTTTAGGGCACTGAAAGTCTTTAGCTAAACAAATTACAGAGGTACTATCTGTACAGACCTGTATGCTCGCCGCAGCATGCCGTAAATTTACAAAATGCTACACAGTTTGCCTTGCTGGCAACCAAATCTGCGTGATCCATGGGTCCAACTAGGAAACATCAAGAACGGCTATTGGAAATAGCATATTTAATGCAATAAATGTTTAGATTTGATGTAAAACGATGGTTGACAACCGCTGAATTTTATGTTGTTAGGCAAAGCGGAAAAGTTTTTTATAAAGAAGAACAGATTATTTTTATTTGTTTTTTGGCTACTTCTTTGAACTCGTGAAATTCTTCAGTTCAGTTTTTTAGAAATTTACATTGTTTATTCAAACAGTTGTTATTTTGTTTTTAAGAGTTTGCTTTTCATCAGTTTTTTGTATGTAAAATTCGTAACTAAATAAAATCCATAAAATTATAATTAAGCTGAATTGAGTGCTTTAGTCTCTACTTGACTGAAATAATTGAAGCTCACAAAAAACAGATGTAAAAATTAAAATATTTTTCAATATTTCATCAATCTCATACGAAATAAAAATGAACATATTAAAATTATCATTTTATTAAAATAAATCTTTATAGGTAAATTAATTTCTTATCATTTTTTTTGTATGTCTGTCACGGATTTAGATATACATAATATGTAACTTTACACTATATTATTTTTCATAAGAAAATGTTCATGATTAGCTGTGAGTAAAAGCGATCTTGATCATTAAATAAAGTAATGGAATTAATACAAAATTCCCTTTCCGGCAAGAATTAATAGTTAACACATTAAAAATGATTAATACTACAATATATACACATATAAGCAACCACCATTTTGTTGTACACATAATAATCAAAATGGACGCACTGTGCCGGAAGTCGAAGACGAACAGTATGGCGCCTGCTAGCATCTGCCGCACGTCACATGAACTAATTTCCCGGATGTGGTCAGAGTTTTGTCCGTCCAACGAATAACTTCGTTAATCCATCAAATTACCTCCCTTGACCGGATTTGTACAATGTAACAGCAGATTTCATATACGCTTTATTATTCGTAATATTAAACACACTAGGCTTTGTTGCTAAGCCGTCTGAGCTTAATCTTCTATACGGGATAATACAATAATATGATTGACAGTTCAGAGCACACATAAAATGGACATAGTATAATCAAAATTAGATAAGGATCACGCGATCAAAACCATTTTATATTTATATAAGAATATAAAAAAAATCTATCTACAACAAGTTACATACCAAACTCTTATCTTTTCACTACAATTATTTTATAATAAATACAATAATCATTGTCGTACATAATGAAATGTAAAATATATACTTTTTTAAATAGTGTTCTTAATTTATTTATTGATTTGGCATTTACTTGGTAGAACTCCATTTTAATAGGGTAAAATATCAAGGTATTTCAGTTCTACAGTTTTTAAAAAAGTTAAAGGTTGATAGCTATTTCGGCTTACGCCATCGTCAGAACTATGCTTTAAACGTACATTTACTTGGCTATATATACTGTCTAAGAAGAGATACACAATGCATCATATTATTCACTCTAACATACTAATTCAAATTCTAATTACAATATTGTACTTATTAACTGTGATTTTAGTGTTACACTAGTGTTACACTAAAATCACAGTTAATAAGTACAATATTGTAATTAGAATTTGAATTAGTATGTTAGAGTGAATAATATGATGCATTGTGTATCTCTTCTTAGACAGTATATATAGCCAAGTAAATGTACGTTTAAAGCATAGTTCTGACGATGGCGTAAGCCGAAATAGTTATCAACCTTTAACTTTTTAAAACTGTAGAACTGAAATACCTTGATATTTTACCCTATTAGTGTTCTTAAGCTGTATAATTTTTAAATTGATATTATGAAGAAAAACAAAAGAAAAAAAGACAATAAATTAATTAATTAAAATAAAGACATACCTACTTTTAATATAAATTTTATAAATCACAATAAAGAAATTATAAAAATTATATTTCCAGATGATCGAAAATAATTCATTTTAAGACATTTTTACCTTTTATTTAAAATAAATTCGTAGCTTCATTTTTTTCGTTGCTATTTGCTAAGTCCTTAATTTATTATAAGTGAGAAAACTTACATAACAGGTAGAATTTTCTACATTTTCTTTCCTTTCCTCACGCCAAAAATTGCTTCCTAGAATAATTTAAAAAAATACTTATTAAAAGCATAATATTTCACCAAACCTATTTTGAATTACTCGTTATTAAACTGCTATAAGTATTTCATATGAAGAGTTGTCTAAACTATTTACTTTCAAATATGTATATGATATAGTTATTATGAGCAAGGGGTAAAATATTTAATAGTAAAATCTGCCGTGGACACAAAATCACGACGTTAACTATTGTCAAATTATAGTGTTATCACAAAGTATTGTTTTCACTGCCGCTACTCTCAAATTATACATATACCCAGATTTCCTCAGTCAACATTTAACCTTCTCTATGAATTGCTTTTCCGAAAAACACATAATTATTTATGGTTGTTGCCCTTAGCAACGTGTTGACTATTTTTCAGTGATTTTCTTCAAGATTTTTAGACATAAGTTCCGATTGGAATTTTTTTAAGCGGATCGTATTTAGTATATCAATTCAACACACGTTAAATGTTTTATTAGTGTCTTTCATGTAAAACGTGCAATTTTCGAGCAGTTGTAAAACGGTTTGATATGCTCGAAATACGTGTCATTTTTCTCAATAGTGACTATTGTTTGTGCACGGGTGCAGTCTATATTTCGTTGAAATGCATTACACGTAGAAGTAGATACAGTGGCACTAAAGCATAATGGCAAATTATTACGGCGATGTAATTCCGCATGGCATTATGGAAATATTGTCACAATGGGACAACGCGTAAATAAATACATACACCGAAATGGCCCAAGGCTGCATTTTAAATTGCACGATAAATTTGCATCGAGTCATTAGAATATTGATGCATGTGATTTTAAATAAACATGACGGTAAAAGCCTCTGTGGACTGCCTATTTACAAATGGAGTTGCCGCCGCGACAATGGGGAATTTAAATTACTTACACTATGTAATTATGATAATAATTTTTGTTCAATGTCACATTCATAGCTGGACGTAGGTACACCGAAACACACTAACCTATTTAAGACGAATTTCAAGTATTGATGGTTATACATTTTATCATCGTTAATTAAAAATGGGGTATTCTGTGTCATATTTGTGACTCACACGCGTGTTTTTGATGGTATCTGTAGGTCGTCACGTTTTTTATACATATACAAGATATATTTACGCTCTTTCTTTTGAACTGAGACTAAGGCATCCAATCCCGGGATCCCGTCCAATTTTCTGATCCCGAAATCCCAAAACTGTCATGGTCGCAATCCCGGGATTTCAGGATTGAGAAATCTTGAGCAAATCCCGAAAATTGATAGGATTTTGGAAAAAATCTACTTTCGGAGATAAGTTTTGGAAAAAGTATAGCAAATCGAGGATTTCAAATTCCTCGGTGAGCTAATTCCAATCCCGGAATCTCGGGATCGAAAAATAATCAATCCTGAAATCCCGGGATTGGAAAAAGGCTCCGGGATTGGATAGCTGAGACACATTAAAAAACAAATAAAGCCGTATTTATTGTATGATATTTATACCGTAACATGTACATATTATTAGTTTTGGTGGCCGTGGCTGTCATTTAATCTCGGACCCTTTTGTAATCCCGTGATTTTGGGATTCACAATTTTTCCTATCCCGTGATTGATCATTCAACATAAATCATGGAAAAATTCTGGATTGAGAGATTGAAGGACACTGGCAGATTTCAAAAATGTTTGAATCCTGGGATTTTACGGATTTCCTAAAATTAAAAAATGTGAGACCTTTTTTTTTTAGCTCTTTCGCAGATTTCAATATTTTTTGTCACTGCCCGTTTTCAAAAAGCCAATAATTTGCGGATTTCCCAAAATTATAAAATGTTCGACCTTTCTTTAGCTCTTTGTGAGATTTCAAAAAAATCATTGGCCAATTTCAAAAAGGATTTAAAAAATATATAATATGATAATAAATATTATTACATACTTAAATAGCTTAGTAGCTGTTACTAACAGTTATGATCCGTCAAAGCTTAAACTGTTTTGATAGACATTAATTGTAAATTTTAATAACGTTTTTAATCGTCTCTATATCTGCCTCGCTCTCACATTCATTTGTATTTACGTAAAACTAATTAAAACAATCCCGCTTTACCCTTTTAAATATGTAGATCAAAACTTAAAGTATGTTGGGGAAATGCAAGCAAATTAGCGTATATCCAAACTAGTTGATGCAAATTTTTCTAATCTTTTTCAAAAGGTCAGAGATTATTCCAAATAAACAGAAGCTTTCTAATCTGTTGATTGAGTTTTTTTCAAATAGTAAAAAAATTTACAAATTGTTAGTTTTTTGTATTTTTTTAGTCGTTTACCATTTGAATATTGTATACCTCAAATATGTATTTATCATAATACCAATGGTTTTATATAACTAGTTTAAAAAATTGAGGTGATTTACATTTTTTTTTTGCATCAAAGCCAGAAGAGTTGTACCCAGAAGAATAAATAAGTTGAAAAAATGTGGCAAAGGAATACATTATTGATAAGGTTACTAAAAAAAGAGAAATAAAATGTTTTCGTTTCCTTTAAAAAAACGTCACAACTTTTGCGTATACATACTTGGTATTTTGTAAGATTAATATTCTTTTCCTTTACATCAATCAATATTGTTTACTCAAAATATGGCTACGGAAGTTAATGATAATTGTTGTGGTTTATAGAAATGTGTTTTTTAATATCTTTTTAAAAACCAAATTTTCGTAACAACGTCAATCGAAGGTTAATAAGTTACAAAACCAGAAAAACACATTTTTTTATTATTATTTGATTCATTGTAACTCATTGTAGTGAAATAAAAAAACATGCTGAGATTTTAACTGTGTGGTCAACTGAAATTAACCCGTTTTTACCCCTTCTTTTCAGATTACATACTACTATTTCCTCTTTTCAGAACTAGCATGGCTTGGCAAGAAAGAAGAGGAAGCATTACAGTCGAAGTTCGCCATGTCACCTTAAATCCAAACGAACAGTTTTTAGTCAATCGCATACGTACTCTGGTTTTGAACTAGCGTTATTAGAATGTTTCTTGAGCAAAACTCGATCACGTATACTTAAATATTACATGTTAAATCAAAATAATGAATTAAGTTTATTTAATTGTATTACTCCCAGTTGTTTTCATAAAAGAGGATCGAGGCACTTTGGGCAATTTGCAAACAAAGGCGGTGACACAACGTCGTCTGCTTCAGTTACGATGTCTATGGGTTCGAAGTTCGAACCGCAGTACAGCAACATTTATACATTTTATTGAGTTTTTAGTACATTTATGAATAAAATAAGTGGTCAAGGGTGTGAGTGGAAGTTAGTGATGTCCAAACTTTTCCAAGTCTTTTCGAATCTAAAAATGGAGCATATGTTAAACGGTTAGTTAACAGCTTTCGGTGGCCGAAACCCGTTTTGTTTGACTACTATAATCAAATTATGGAAATCGTACAACCATCAAAACAATATTGATCTTAATATTAATTAAATTTGATGACCGTATTATTTTACAGACGTTACAAAAATGAGACACTTGTTTCTCCTCTTTGAGAAGCATCTACAGAGAAACTGTTGTGAAGTTATTTATAAATAAACTAAAATTGTATTCAAATTCTTTACTTGTAAATTTAAAAAAGTGGTTTTTATTTTTACTGACTGCTGAGATGTGGTTAGATAAAAGCACTGATAGTACTAATTACTTGTATGAGGAAGAGTAAGTCCTAAAAGAAATAAATTTAACAATGTTGAACCGCCTGTCCCATTTCAAGTGTTATTTACTAATGATTCATAAATGTCAATGATTTTATTGATTTCCATGAATTCTCTAAGACAGTGGAGGGGAATTTGCGGCCTCTTGGCTACTCTGTTGCTGCCTTTTTAAATTGATCAAAATATTCACTTTGATCAAAAAATTATACGCAAGCGTTTGGAAAAAGAGCGCAATCAACCCATTATATTATATATATGTACATGTTCGACAGTCGAAAAAAAAGGGCGGGTGTAAATCCATCAAAAATGTTTAAAATTGATCTTGTTCTTCTGCACATATATAATATAATATAGCATAATATTTATTATGTATGAATTTTTGTTATATATATATTCTGTCAATTCGTAATGTTTTACTTCATATTTAAATAAACTATTGACGTTTTGCAACTTTTATACAAATAAACAAACTAACCTTTTTTTTATTTAAGTACAGTGCACTTAAAATACTCCAACACTCAAATTTTATAGTGGTGCTTACAATCCGTTCAACTTTTTTGTAACGTGTTCTTTTAGAGAAACGTTTGCAATTTACTGAAGACCAACCCTTCCAAGAGTGAGTTGGGGTGGGGCGGAATAAATGTAAACGCAGACTGGAGTCAAAAGCAATCAAACTTGCAAATCTGGGCTTATCAGGGCGGCCATATCCCACAGGTTGCTTTCGAATTGGGATTGAGCACGGAAGTTGGATGCAGAAGGATAATATATGAGCAATTTTATAATACGCGGCTTATAAAATACGTCGTGGTTTTGAAGTATTATATTAATACGTTTAACTATGGCCAGAACTAATAATATGAATTTGTAATGGATTTTATTGGCGAGATATGGATGTAACAGAACCGCCCAAATTGTTATTTTTAATGTAGGCTTAGTATTTAATGGTATTTTAAAAATATAACAAGAAATTTATCACAATTATTTCAATAAAAATACTAAATCAAATAAATAATAAATGGTTAATAATGAACAGCTTAGAGTTCTTTAATGTCAATAAATTCACGAACAAAAGTTAATAACATTAAAAATATGACAGCCGGCTTACCATTACTAAATTTATTTCTTTTGGTTTTATCCTTTCTAAAAATTAATTTATAGTTAAAACTTACTATGATCGTCTGTATTTTATCTTCTCTTTGCGCCATGTGGAAAGAAAAAACATCGATTTAGTAATTTATAAGCTAAAAATTAAAATCAATTTTAACTTTATTATTTTTATTTTTTACTATAGTTAGTCTTAACCACTCTAAAGCTAACGACCCACCGGTGTGTCGCATACCTACTAACCACTAACGACCCACCAGTGTGTTGTCATTATTACGACGTCAATAGATATTTTTTAGAGTTTGCATCATTGAAAAAGGGTCCAACATCTCTTAAAGACTCACAAAATGAATATTAAGTTTTCCTTTATTAGTTTTTAAAAAATTGCTAGCTTACAGGACAAAAACGTTATTTTTTCTAGCTGTTGACGGGTTAAAATGCTTCTGAAAGCAGCGAAAGAAGTATCGCAATTAATAACGCAATCGGAGAAATATCAAACATATTAAATTATAATTTTATATTAAAAATGAATTTCCAAAAAATCTAGTTAACCTTATCGTTCTCGAGATAAAAAAATACTAAGTAATTAAAAATGGGATATTTATAGAGAAATAAGTTGGGGTAGATCTGTAAGTGTCTACGACTCCAGCTTTTCTAATAACACCACGTCTCCGACTCCACAGTATGTGGTCAACAAGGCCGATCATTAGTTTCTCTAACAAATTGATTTTTGGTATATTTTCCTTTTTGACATACATTAAATAACCATCGCAATTGATTTGCTTAGCATCCAATCTTATAGAATCACAATTTTATATTTTTAAATATATTACAAGACATCAATGAGTATTGAATTTTAATCGTGATTTATCTTTAATGACTGCACATTTTATTTCATTCCCGTATCTTCAATCTCGCCGACGTCTAGAGACAGCCGCACAATCGCCGGTGCTGAAATAACATTTCGAATGACTTTGTAACGTTGAAAAAATCACACTTATTATTTAACTTTTTTACCGAGAATTCCTACCTAACAGGTTAGCCACAGTGCTTTTTCCTGTAATTAAAAGGGAATGCTTCGGTAATTCTTTCGTTGAGGCTTAAAACAAAGTAAGCATTTGGAGGCTAGCTTGCTGGATAAAACATTGCTGTTTATACAGAGATTATAAAAATAATGCAAGCTTTTCATTTGCTTTTGCTGACCATATCGCGCCATCAGTAAAGTCACTGTTTCTTGACGGGGCAATTGTATATTTTAAGCATTTGGGAGGCGTTGTTGAAACCCAAGTGGCAAATTGTATATTAAGATGGTGCAATCAGTGATCTCTGTCAATCTTTATGAGTCGGACTCATTCACATTTTTTGTGTCATTTTTATAATCTCTGTATAAACGTTTAAGTTTTTCTACATTTAGTTGGGTAGTCAACGTCGTTGGCTTAATTCGCTATGCTCACGGATTCGAACCCCTGTAAGGATAATTTGACAAATTAATTTTTCAATTGCTTTACGGTGTTCTGTCTGAAGGAACGGATATTGCATATGGAGTCACGTGAACTTCTTATCTCTGTAGCGATCACGCTCTTCCGTCTGCAACAATGGTAAGGGAATACAATTTTTCAAATACTTAGCAATGAAGGAAACTAGAAAAACCTTGACACTAGCGTGTCCTGGTACTTAAAGCTCCATAATTTAATATCCAAAAAAAAATATGTGAGAAAAATTCCTCTCACCTTTCCGATCATAAAAACAGCGCATAGAGAAAGCGAGTTTATTATAAGCACTAGTGATATCATATCCTTATCCTTCTATCCCTACTCTCAGCAACTGAGTAAAAAGCAGTCGTATAAAACTTATATTGAGATAAACTCCATTCGGAAGCCATGTGCTCCACATTGCAAGCAGACAAAGCTACAAAAATAAATATAAATTAGTATTTATTTAAAAACAATAGTGTATGTATGAAAGTTAGTTTTTACTTAAATGTGCGTTAAATAATTTTAGCGCTTTCAAGGGGTTGAAAGTTATGTCAAGAAATAATTATTTGGACCGTTCTAATTCTTAATTATTTAAATATTGCATAAAATCACAGTCCAGCTAGAATAATTCATGTGCAAACATTTGTTTATTCTCAATAGTTGTAATAGTTGTAAATTTGAAATATTGATTAGTGGCGCGATCGTTGTAGATCCATTATAAAGCCAAATCACGAAATCACTTCGGGCAATAATTTATACTATTGTATTTTTTTACTTTTAGCCGTTTTATTTCATCTATGATTCTCTCCGAACGTTCTCACACCATGTCAACGTACCCAGCATACACAGCCAAGTTTACCCTACGGATGATCGATCTGGATGACGAAATTGGTGCCTTAGGAAGTTGAGATATATATAGCATATTTTTTTTGCTAAACATTAACTCATATCGATGATATCAGCACGTATTTTTTTTTGAAATTATTCAGGTGTGCTCGTACCGTCATTATATATCGACATCAATACATTATTTATCGATTATTTAATTGCACGAATATCTGTGATACAATGACATATTTTCTTATAGTGTATGTATTATGTTAATACAAAAGGCGTGTTGTATAATAAATATAAAGTAACCAGCAATTATTAACAATAACAGAAATTCAGCGCAATTAATATTTATTGACAAAAATGAGTATCTGCCTTTATATTAAAATGTCTAATACACAACGTGATACTTGCATGGAAATAAGTTCATGTTAATCACAGTTCTGTCTACAGCTTTTATAACTTAAAAACGTTATTTTTTACTATGTTTTATCAAAGAAGCTTGAGTAAAAATAATTATTTTGACAGACATATCAACATAGACAAAATTTTACTAAGCATCTAGCAGGGGCGATTATAAATATACGTGTAGTAACTGTTCCACCAAATATACTGGCCAGAAAATCAGATTTTTTCGATCAATTTATCGATATCTGTTCGAAGATATGATTGTTTGTAATGTCTAAAAATTCTTTCCCACCCTTTTGATCCTTCATTAACTGGGTGTAGCAAGAGCGATTAATTAATCACTTGTCCTGTCCTAGCCTTATCATTCTATCCCTACTTCTCTCATTGGAAAAGAGACGTTGAGCGACTAAGTAACAGTTATTGTAGATAAACTTCTGATAGATAAAGAACTTCCATTACGAAGCCAAATGCTCTACATTGGGAGCGGGCATGTCTTATATTACATTAAACTCCTGAAGAAAAAAACGATTATATATATATTATTGTTTAATTCTACACATTGAATATGAATGCATATGGTTTGCGCGTGAACTGGCTTTACTTTGGATTGCTCACCTCTGAAACGATCAAGCCCTTCCGTCAGGAACGATGGAAAAAAAATGCAAATAACTAAAACATTAGCGATGGAGAAGACTCGAAGAACTTGCCCTAAGACTTTAAGCTCCAACAATTTGATATCTAAAAATTAAAAAGAAAAAACTAGGATTTTTTAGTACGGTTGATCATTTTAATAGATTAAATACACATCACACAAACATTATGACCGCAGTCAACAGTGTAAAATCATGTTACTTATCTTGTACACTACAATGCACTTAGTTAACCTTCATTAAAAAGCATTCTTGATTTTGTATAAGATTAATAATTGTCTCAAGATTTTACTTCAATAGTCAATTAACACAATTCTTGAAATGGCAAAATTAATTGCTTTTAAGATAATTGTCATTTTCAACGTGATTTTGATTAGATAATATACGACCATACTCATAGTGTGACTAAAAAACAGCCTTGTGGTAAATTTTTAAGTTAATAATGACTCAGAATCAGTCTTATTTTATGAAAAGTTTGTTAGTGTAAGTATGAATTTAAACATTCTACCACTAATTTCTACTTTTTCCAGCCATGTCAGCTCTCAATTTTAAGCATATGAAGTCCAGAGGTGGGCTGCCAATGCATTAACAAGGGTCTCACTTAATTTCAAAGCTATTTGCCTTGTTCTGAGGAAGTGTGGATTTTTATCACTCTTATACAATTGCATGTGATAATTTATAAGCCAATCGAATATGACTTTGTTTTCTAAACTGTGTAACAATATGCAAAGCATCGTAAAAAATAATAATTAACAAGAACTGAAAAATGTACTTTCCTACCTGAGATTGCTAGAGTCGAAAGTTTCAAGATTGTTGCAAATAGGTACTATTCTTTTTGCTTTAATTCCATGTTTCAAAGTACGCTGGACTTAAACTGTTCTTGACAGTAATATATCCGTCAGAAACACACTAGTGTGCATCACTGCATATTTATACATTTATTACATAAAAACCTGAGAATATTGTTTTTTCTAAATTTAACAAATGGGTGGCCGACCTAAGTCAAATTTAACAAGGGTCTCGCGCGATCTTCTCTGAGCCACTTTCAGCCCACCCCTACTATGGACTACTAATCAAACATAACAACAGCAACTAATTTTTACAGAACTAGTGGTTATATAGTCACCTGAACTCTTTATTTTTGGTGAAGGTAAAAATGATACTAGAAAACAATTCTTGCTATGTCGAGTTTTAAGTATTGGATGAATTAAGAGGTAATAGAACCACCACAGACATCCAAGAAGTTAAAATCAAACACAAAACTCTATTGAAACATTTTTTAAATACGGGTATTCGAGTCCTTGGAAAAGGCAACTGAAAAGGATGAACGCCTCTTACTATTCTGTTACAGGTTCAGTATTTTGGTCAAATCGAGTTTTTCAGACTCCCTTTAATTTGAATGACGTTTTAAATATTTAAATAGAGTACCTAAAAGGGTCCAAGGCAATTACAAGAGTAAAATACGGGATTATCCTACATATATATAATTGTACACGACCTACTTGTGGAGTTTCTATAACGTATATAAATGAACAGAGAAGACCTATGTATTGTATAATTCGAAAGGCAAAAGGACGTAACCATTTTTTTTTTCAAAGGAGCTTTTTTCGATAATGACAATGTATACAACTTGACACACGTTCTATCAAAATAATGTAAGCTGACAATGCCGAACTAGTATCTAAATTTCGCTTTTAAGTTTGAAAAAAGATGGGCCTATGAAAATTGTAATCATGAAAAATAATTTGAAATGCATTTTTTCAGTACAACTAAGTCAATTAAAAACCACTTTATTAGTCTCCGCGCGATTCAAGGTTGTGTATATTTCATAATTTACCATTGGACCAAAATAATCAAAATACGTTTTGTGCGTCTCATATAAAATTTGTTTTGCGTGGGTTACGTCTTTTTTCCTTTCCACAGTTAAATTATGAAAAAAAAATTGGGTAAGTTGAATGACATTCTATCGAGAGAGTTAAAAATAGCAAAAATTCTTATACATACTCATTTTATGTAGAAGTGCATCAAATTAATGTTAAATATGATAAGAGTAACAATATGCTGTCAGCATGAATGTGAATTAGGTTATCTATTTTTATTTTGAACTTTAAATTAGTCAATATCTTTGATACAAAAAAATATCTGTAATAATAAAAATGTTTAGTCGAATTACAAATTTATTTTGATGAAATTTAAATGGGTTATGTTTTAAATACGAAATTAGTTAAAATTTTAATACTCATTAGATGCAGTCAATATAAGCATGTTTTTTTAATTTTACATATTAGTTGAACGTACAAAATATTGATATAACATATGTCTAATCTAAAGCTATACCGATGTTTTTTTAACGGGATAGATAGAGTAGACAAAGTTATCAATTTTAATTTTACACGAAAAATGTTTTTCACAAAAACACTATTCATCCCAAAATGAGATATAAGTATAGAAATACTCAATAAAGTTAATACTAAAGGATTAAACATGAAAAACTTACAATTAATGTATATGTAACATGTCAGAGGAAGTCAGGACAATGAATGCTTTCATTGTTATCATATTTTAGAAGTTTTTAAAATATAAATATTTAGGTCATTATTTTATATATAATATTTCGAAATCCTTTTTTTATTGTTAGTATAATCGAGTAAAAAAATAGAAATATTAGTTTCTCTTGTAATACTGTAAATCTATTGAGGAGCTAGTGGAATATTTATTTATTTTGTGGACCGGAGAGGATTCATAGTTGAGTACTAAAGGCTGACTATTTTTAGTTAATAACTTTTATTAATTAATGAACCTGGTCTTTAAAGCTTTTTAAAGCTTGAAGTTGTTTCCTTATGTATATAACAAAAAATGTTAATTTTGAGTTGTACTCTTTATCTTCTCTTCACATCCAGTTAACAGTAAAATCTTCCTTAATTACATTTCTAGCTCGATAAATAGTTATAGAATAAAAATCATTCATAACCTGCATCTTCGATATTTTATGATTAATCAAGACTGAGTCTTATATTGATATATATCTAATTTCCACTATTCAATCGAACAATGCTTTTATAATATGAATTGATGAATAACTACTAAGGAATAGAATAGATGATTGGAAAATCGTGTCAACGTTTCAATCTCAAGTTTAGATTGCTGCTATTCAACGAATGAGTATAAGTCTAAAACTGCACCAGACAGCTAGACAAAAGTTTAAATGCAGCTGCAGTCAACCGTGCAATAAAAATGACTCTTTTGCAGAAACTATATTGTTTATTAAAAATGTTCATATATAATACAATCGCAACCGTATTAAACGGTTAAAACTTTTCGAACATTCCAAAAGTTTCGTATTTAATATGAAATTATTCATTGCGTTTCATTTAGGGATATGTTAATAAAACGACTCCTGTTCCGAGTCGAACTCTGAATTCGATTTATTCGAAAATATTTTTTGTCTGTCCTCCCTTGAAATGGTCTACAATTGTTTCAATCATTTTCTTTTCTTCTAGTACATACAGTCATTATTTCACCAATCAATACGGTAAATAAGCTATTTTTCAAATATATTTGGTCAACTCAAAATGTATTTATTTACGGATTACAAATTCCTATGTGAACGGGGGGGGTGTGAATTCTTCATATCTGTATTTTATGTCATTATCCCGTTGGAGAATTTAGAAATCTTTCCCTGATTTTTTGTAAGCTTACAAAATATTATTTATTTATTTAAGAGTTGAACTGTATTCAATGGCTTCGGACCTCTAATTTATTGTTTATGATTAGTAGTATACAGTGACGCCACCTTTGACTCCATGAAAGTGTCCATTTCTATTTTTCTAACTCCGCTAAAAACAGTCTGACTCCGACTCTACAGCCCTTGTTTCATTCGACAATGAAAATAGTTATAGACTTAATAACAACGATTATTCTTAACTCTTACTAATAGTCTGAAGCATTTATTTTTTTACGCGATTAATTGTAGGGTTTTATCACTGGAAGACCATTCAAAAATATGAGACCCTTAACCATTAAGACCTTCGTAATAAGCGATTGCACACTTTAAGCTAATAAACTTTTATTATTGTGTGTTTCCTGATTAGGGGTTAGCACATTTTTGATGCTCTTCATTAAGGGGTCATTACCTATTTAAAGATCAGCAATACTCAAACATTTGGATTATTTAAAAAATATAATATACATGTGTTATACTCACTGCGATAATTTTCAGTGTCATTAATCTAGGTAAGTTCACCTAATATTTCAACAAGATTTTCTTCATTAAATTTCCAACAATAAGTTAACATCGATCTAAAATGGTGACTAATTCAATATATGCAGACAGTTTTTCATTCCTTGTTATAACAAAGAATGAAAATAATAGGATATAAAATAATATTTCAATATTAATCATCAGTGTTATACAAGTGGTGAGATAACATGTCTGGATATATTTTATCCAAATGTTCTGATATTGAGTTCTGCAAAAAAATAGCAATGTATTTATTTTGTTAATCAAATGTTGTAGAACTTAATATCATGATATTTTAAACTTAAAATTTTATTTAAAATAATATAAGGATAATTTTGATCTGAAATTATGTTGATGTTGATGAGATATTTGACATAAATTCTCGAATAATAATTATAATATATTACAAGGAAATGTTATGTTTTGACTTATAATATATTATACTTATAGGCATATCACTAAAACGTTATATAAGGCTATTATTTGTTAACCCGGCTCGTTTTAAAATTGGTAACATTTTATATAGAAATTTTATAAAGTAAATAAAAATACATTTTTAGAAAGCAGTATCTAACTTGGCTTGATAGTATACAAAATATAATAACTAAGTAATTATAAACTAAATATACTTTTAAAATGTATATTGTTTTACAAAATGGAATCCTAGATTAGTTTTTCAACCATTTTGGAAAGAGCCGGGCTTGCACGTAAAAACCCTATATGTGATATAAAATAGATATGAGAATGTCTTTGAAGACCGTCTATATATGACGTAACGCTCTATGGAATTCAAATTTTATTCGCCTCATTAAATTGTTGTCACAACTGCCAAAATCCAAATCACTTTTTTTAACATTCAAATTCCATTTTTCTTATAATAAATAATATGTATATTAAAATTCAATTTCTATTGTGGGTTTTCATTCAAAGAGTGTTCCCGGAATAAGGGGTTTTGAAAAATATTACGTCACTTAGACAGAAAATGGTTAACACATATTTTTACATATTATAGTATGAAAATTTCCTTTCTTAAATAGAAGTCCTACGTCGAATAATTTTATCGAATTGTAGTTGATATGTTCAGTATACCGATGGTTGTCGAGAGCTGTGTCAGTTGGTTTTGAAGCAGCTGAATGGCCATCGCCTCTAAAGGCAAACTTTAAATCTCGGTCACACTGCATATAACTCTGCGCATTATATCCATCGCACATCCGTTCAATTGAAAACTGCGAGTAGATGAAAGCTAAAAACTTTTCAATACACTATATTCACTCGGTAGACAAGATAAAATGAGAAACTCTGGTTGAGAAACGCTGATCTAGAGAACTGAAAGTAGGCATGCAACTTTATTATAATACCAGAATAGGTATTGAATTTAAAATATACTTATTTTCTAAATAATGAAAAATAAACAGTTCAGGATCAAAAGATTTTTTATATCCATACCCGCTACCAACGTGGTATGGCCTTTTAAAAGAGGTATCTCAACAGAAGTTTTTCTACGTGAACTGTTTGTTACTCGGTCACTCGACCTCTATTTTTCGAATCATATAGAATACGATGCATAATTACAACGAAAAAATACAAACGTCAAAATAAATTAAAAATAATTTTAATATTTCATTTATGCGCCCCCTAATGTTTTGCGCCCTAGGCGGTTGCCTATTTCGCCTGTATGGTGACGCCGACCCTGACTGACCGCACTTATAGAATTCTTATTACGAAAGTAGCCTAAAAAAACATTAACCTGTAAATTTTATAAACTGTCGATTTTCTGCCTATTAAAGGTCGATATTTACATCGTTTATTGTAATTAATAACAAAGTCGAGGAATGTGCCTATTTTCAACTCGCTTGGATCTATTCATCACTCTCAACCAGTGAGCCCAGCTTAATATGCTAATAAGATTTATAAATACCGTAACAGAAATACCAACGAAAGTCACTTTTACCAACTCGTTACCTCTTTCCATTCTAGAGGAATACAAAAGTTTAATTCTAGAAGAAGCTTACTATTATTATATTATTCCATAAAAATCTTCTCGAGCAGTGAATGAAATTTTTCTCTAAAAAAGCTTAACTCGAGCAATTTAAGTTTGAAATCATATTTTACAATGGCGAAAGCTTTTATCGTCACGATTTTTATTGTATTCTCCTTGTCGCTCTAGTCGTTAAAGTAAACCCATTAACCATTTTATTTCTATATGACAGTGATGGCAAACTTTTTCGAGAAGTGGGTCAAATTTTGCTCATAATTTTTTAAATATCAGCTCGTGGATCACTTAGTTATTGACGTTGCATGGAAAGTGAGAGGAGAGGAAGACTTCGTGGGTCAGTGTCTGACCCGCGGGTTATAGGTTTGCTCGGTATATACTAGACCAGGGATGGCGAGCCTTTTTGGGTCCGCGTGCCAAAAATCCTCAAATTATTTCTTGATTGTGTGGCGTGCCCAAGCAGTATTTTTTTACAAAATAGAAAAAAAAATTAAACGATTTTCGTTTATCTTGGGAAACATTTGATAGTCAATAAAACTGAATAAATTAATAATTCACGGATTATTTGATTCAAATTTAAAAAAAATAACTTTAAAAAAAACTTTGATCTTGGAAATCGTTAGCGTGCCATCCAAATTCTTAAACGTGCCACCTCGGGTACGCGTGCCATAGGTTTGCCACCCCTGTAATAGACAATATAGTATGTCTTTCTTATGCAGAGACATACGTATAATACATTCATTCAAAGTAATATTTTCACATTGAATACAATAATGTACGTATGTTTAATACTAAAGAATAGCAAGCTTTGAAGATTATATTGTTGTTATAATATGACTATGAATATTGTTTTTAATGAATTAATATTCAATTTAATTTTGTAAATAATTATAATTCAAGATAGCAAAAAAGTCTCTGAATTAATATTCGATTTTTTTAACGATGTCTGCTTCTCATGTAGAACATAATATGGATCTATGGAGTATCACAAGAGAAGTTGTCGTACGATAATCGATTGTTATTCAGTTCAGCTAATCTTTATCTCTGAGTGAGTAAAAATAGGCACGTGTGGAACTCTAGGCAGTATTCAGTCAAAACTAAATTGACAGCAGTGCTTTACGGTTGCGAATCATGGCATCTTACGAAGGCTCAAAGTAGCCGTATATGTATATACCATCAGGGGTGGGCTGGAGGGGGCTCGCAGGGGCTCGTGCGAGCCCCTTGTTAAATTTTACTGAGGCCGGCGAGCCCCTTGTTAACTCATGAGAAAAAAAATATTCTCATATAAAATTAGTTATAACTGCAAATTCGAATTTATATATTATCTTTGACAGCTTCAGTATACAGAATAGTACATTTTTAGCTATTTACATTGATAAGTTTACGGTAAATTGCGTATTGTTACATATTACATATACGTGTATTGAGTAAAAATCGATTGCTTATTTATGTATCGTATATAATTGCATAAGAGCGATAAGAAAATTCACTCCTTCCTCAGAACACTAAAAATTGCTTCGAGATTAAGCGAGCCCCCTTGTTAATGTATTGGCAGCCCACCGCTGTATACCATTCTTTAAGAGAGAGATTAACCAGCTCTTTATTACATCTTACATACAAAATAAAAATAAAATGACAATGTACCTGACTCGAGCATGTGCTGCGGATTCTACAAGGGATTCTAAATCCTGTTTCTTATTTCAACCAGATGGATTCTGTTTCCATGGAAGTCCGCTGGAGATCTTCCATAGGATGTACTCGATTGAGCTACGAAACGATGGGAGAAAGCAAGGATACTAGCGGAATAGAGAGCATTTTGGAAGTACCGTATGGTGGTTATTAGGGTATCCAATCCCGGAGCCTTTTTCCAATCCCGGGATTTCGGGATTGATAAATTTTCAATCCCGGGATCCCGGGATCCCGGGATTGAGATAAATTTACCGAGGAATTTGAAATATCCGATTTGGTATACTTTGTCCCCGAATTCTCACGAAACCTCGTTTTTTTTTTTTAGCTCACCGAGGAATTTGAATCGACAATTTGCCAATTTCATCTCACTTTTCGAGATTTACTCCAAATTTCTCAATCCCGAAATCCCGGGATCGCGACCATGTCAATCCCGGGATTTCGGGATCAGAAAATTGAACGGGATCCCGGGATTACGGGATCTCGGATCCCGGGATTGGATGCCCTAGTGGCTATATGCTCCGAGTGAACATGATTTAAAACAAATGCTACCGTTAGTATACATATGTCCACTTTTTAATTTATCTCTGAGAATTAAGCCCCGGTCTTTCTTAATATGCGATCTCTAATAAATTCCACTCAGTGACATTTATCAGCAAATAATTATAACTAAAATTATCCAAGCTTAATAGTTATGTTTCTTAACTTTTGACTTCTAAAACTTTGTAGGAAACACTAGGGCAATAACTATAATATTATTGTATCCAATTTAATTTCCAACTATATGTCTCTCATTAAAAACAACCCTCTAAGGGTGTAGCGAGCCCGTTTCGCAGTACCCTAGTTAAAAGGGTTACTTACTAAATTAGCTTCAGTTTCGTCGCATTTATGGGGAGCGCATGATTGAAAGAGGCAAACTTTCGAAGCGTTTTCACGTTTTGAGAGTAACTTAATTAGACTGGCAATCTACTGTTGACTACTAAAACACTCAAACTAACTAATATTGTAAATACCGAAGCATACAATATTCAAAATTATATCTAGTTTGATGATATCAAGTTTTACTTTAATATCGTAAACATGTTTTGAAAATGTTTCGAACCGAATTGACTACAATACAAAATTTTCTTGTTTGAAGTGGAAAATTTACTTATTAATATCGATCATACACGCTTTGAAATTATTCCATCACATAATTTTTATTTTTAAATACATGTCCGCTACCAATGTGGAGCGTTTAGCCTCTTAATGGAGGTGTTTCAACAGAAGTTTTTCTACGAGAACTGTTTGTTACTCAGTCGCTCAACTTCTCTTTTTCAAAGAGAGTAGTAGGGATAGAAGGATAAGGCTAAGGCAGGACTAGTGGTTAACTAATCGCTCTCGCTACGTCCAACTTTATTGAACGATCAGAAGGATGGGAGGGAATTTGTAGACATCACAAACACCCATGTCTTCGAACAGAATCGAACAATGGTGTTTGTACTGGAAAACGGTGAGATGAAGGTTAACCGCTGCGCCATAGAACCCGACTAAGCCGATAACATTGTGGTAATGTATATTCTTTTCAGTTGGAAATGCTTTTGATGAGCGAAATCGGTCTTGATTCTTTTACCTTTATTTAATATGTTAAATAAAGGTAGAAGAAAAAAAAAATGTTTCATTTTTTGAATATTTTGTATTACTTATATGCTCCACATTGGGAGCGGACATTGATACTATAAATATATATAAATATTTATGCCACCTGTGTGGTCGAGTGGTCAACGTCGTTGGCTTCGGTTACGGAGGTCCCGGGTTCGAATCCCGGTACGGACAGTTTTATAAATTGATTTTTCAATCGATTTATGAATTTCTGTTCGAAGGCATGGATGTATGTGATGTCTTGAGTTCCCCCCTCTCACCCATCCTATCCTTTACGGAGCGTATCGAAAGCGATTAGCTAACCACTAGTTCTGTTCAAGCCCTATTCTTCTATTCCTACTCTCTTTGGAAAAAGAGAGGTTGAGCAACTGAGTAACAAGCAGTTCTCGTAGAAACACATCTGTTTAAATAAACTCCATTAGGAGTCCATATGCTCCACAATGGGAGTGGAAATGGTAAAAAAAAATCCAAGTAAGACTATTACTACTATAAATAGCACTGTATTAATGTGTACTCTTGTCAGTTGAAAATGCTCGTGATGAGTGAAAACGGTCCTGATCTTAATCAATAAACGTGGAATTAGTACAAAAGATTTCCTTACCACTAATTATTGATAGTGTACACTTATTTATAATATAACATAAAATGCGCATTTATTTGTCATCAGTTGAAAATTTTCTCAATGAGAAAAATCGATCCCGATCCTTCTATCAAATTGTATACTTTTTACAACAAAAAAAGATCTACTGGCTGTTTGCTTAAACTATTTTTGATCGTGGTTGTTTAGTAGAGGAGTTGCCAAATAATATTATCAGCACAATCCGTATCGACAGCAAATCAGATTAAAAAAAATAACAAAATGTTAACCGGGAAATTATACATGCAAAAAAATCGACGCGTTCCTTAATTTATTGGTTTGCGATAAAACTTGTTTGATTTGTATTCACGCCGCCACTACGCTGTCTGGTCTAGAGGGGGTAGGAAAAGCCTCTAATTGCATTTTCTTGCATAATGGGTGGTAGCACGTGCTAATGGTAGAATTGAGCGGAATTAAATCGCAACGGGCTCAACAAACGACAGGCACCTTGGTCCTTAGAGATACTTTTAAATTAAGGTAGATTTTTTTTTTAAATATTTTTTAACGAAATGGTTATACGTAAAATCGTGCGGTCACTTTCTCTCCCTCTCTCGCTCTCACTATATGCCGCTTTTAACACCTCCATGCCCATGATGCAATCGTAAATAGTTGAGCCATTAAATCAGTCAATATTTCTCTTAATATTGTCAATAAGTATTTATCTTTTTAGGTATTCTAGCATATATACATTTTAAAAATTATTTTTTAGCTTCTAACTTAGGTTTAAATACTGTCAATAAACAGTGAAACTGAGATGCCATCAAGGCAGGGAACGTGATTTTTTAGGATGGCATGTTACGGGCTAAGATTGGATGGGTGGGAAGGAATTTTAAACATCACTGATATCCATGCTTTCGAACACAAATCCATAATATAATGAAAAAAACATTTTATTAAGCCGCCCGTATTGGGATTTGAGCTCCCCAGCTCCGTTACCGAAACCAACAACGTTGACTGTTTGACGAAGGACGTTGTAAATAAATATTATGTATAAATAATATAATCTCAGTATGCACCACTTTTTCCATATTGGGTTAGAAACACAGGGGTCATCGTCGTTGACTTATGTGGCGGTTCTAGTTCAAATCCCAGTACGAACAGATTTTTCTCAGTTGGTTTATCGATTTCTCTTTGAAGGCATGGATGTTTGTGATGTCTGAAAATTTCCTCCCACCTTTGGAGTCTTAAAATAACGGCGCGATTAGCTTACCACTAATGCTGTAATAACCCTATCTTTTTTTATCCATACTCATTTCGACAAAAAAAGATTGAGTAACTTAATAACTTTTGTTGAGATATCTCCATTTGGAATACTTATGCTCCAACTTAGGAGCAGACATTAAAAAAAGGGTCACAAGGCTGTTTGCGGAGTATTTTCGACGGTAACTTTGAGTGAATTCTATGTCACTGACTGGTTGTGTCCACTCAGCTAGCTACAAAATAGTGAAATAGCAAAATTACGATTAGCTCAGTAATTAACATAATATGAATGGTAATCTTAGAACGATTAAACATTATCACTTAGCTTAACTTACTGACCTCATACATATTGACCAGTGGTTACTGACCATTTGTAATATTTACCCACCTTTAAGATATTACTGACAAAATGTTTTATTTATTTAGAAAAAAATAAATCAGTTACCAACAAAGTTATTACAGACCTAATAAAATTAACGTTTTATAACATATTTATGAACATCGTATTGATTACGAAAGCACCGACAAACACACCCTCGTATGACGTCAGTTAGGGTTGTTAATTGCTATTATTCATTACCTTGCGTTAGTTTTAAATTTTAAATGAAAAGCTTTCATTTGAAAATGGCTCCGTCCCAAACGTTCTGCATGAAAGCTTCGCAAGTTTTAAACGGATTAAAAGCTCGAGTTTCGAACCGTTCGTAAAGTTAACAATTTTTTCTCACGTTTATCAGATTTTGTGATAGCTTAACCAGGGCGTTTATGTAAGAAATAGATACTAGACCAAAATAATGATGAGTTCTTAAAAAAACTCTACATGAACAAAGACTATCATATGTTAAAAGAAAAACGGGCTCCACTTAATTATAAGCACTATTATTTATTTAAATTCTTCAATAAAAACTATAGTACTCTTACAATTTTGGTTATATTCATAGCTAGCACATTATCAGTGTGTTCCGATTTGAAGTCCTGGCTAGGTTAAATAAAAAATATCAAATGTTGTTTTTTTATTGCAATTTAACAATTCAGATCTAGCGCACTGTGATTTAAATTATCTTTGATTTGATCCGAAGGGACTTTTCTTTCAAAGAAAAATCTCTGGGCTCGTTAAAGCGATTTTAAATTCAAAATATCTGTATAAATAAACATATAACTAAATCACTTTAAATTTAAATTTGATAACTCTGTTACTTCACTTTGTAACTCCACTAAAAAAAATAACTTCCACAAAGTTACCGTCGAATCCATTGAAAACACTTTTTAGATTTTCCCTGTCAATACTCGATGGAAAGGCATCATATAAAAAATAATAAAACTTTCTTTATGCTTATTCAACAATCATTTATCAGGATGTCTGATGCAGCAAGGTTCATTTTCGGTTGAAAATGCTCGCGATGAGCGAAACTGGTCATGATACTAATAAATAATTATAAAATAAGTACGAAGGAGTGTTTTAAATATATATTTAAATATAACTTAATCAGTTAGAATTTACAGTGTAGACCAATGGTTCCCAAACTTATTTCCCCCGTGGACCCCTAAGCCCAGTATTTTATCCTTCGTGGACCCCCCCCCCAGGATGCATAATAGTGAAGTTTTCTAATTTTTTAAAATACAAATATGAGCACACTGTGATAGGGTTTTTTGTATAGTGGACAATTGTAAAAAAAAATATGTTAATTTTTTATTCTTATCATTAGTGAATTTTTTTTAATGAAAATGAACAAATCAAAACACAATCAAATTCTTACATAAATAATAAAATCTGTTAATGAGAGGGATGAACCTGATGCTCCGATATCAATTGGTCAATATTTGGGTTCAAATTCGTAAGGCACAGTCGTAAATCTCCACGTTCAGTGATTTGCAACCGATTTCTTCCTAAAACCTCTCTCCACGAGGTACGAAGAAGGAAATGCTAACAAAAACTTTCTTGCGATAGCCAACAATACAGGATAATCAACAGGGATATCTTTCTGCAGCCAGAACTGCTGGTAACCCTAAATTTAAGAGATAGTTTACTTTAACCTATTTAAACTTCGCATTATTTTGATTAAATTTGATTCCATTGATTCCGGTCCGTGGACCCCCATTTACATCTCGTGGACCCCCATTTTTTTTTATTCCTGTCAGGGACCCCCTGGCAGTCCTCACGGACCACTTTGGGAACCTATGGTGTAGACCAAACATGTGCAACTATTTCTTCTAGCGGGCCGCATAAAAACAATTATGTTGGTTTCGGGCCGCAAAGAAACGAATATAATTTACCTTATTATATTCTTTTTTTTTAATTTAAGATTTCGACTGAAGGTGCTTGGTGGAATTTCAATATTAAATTTGAATCGTTCAAATTATGTACACTCCCACAGATTTTGTCACTAACGACCCGGGTTTCGCCTTTCGGCATCTTCAGGCGTTCAAGTGCACGGATGAACTTGAACTGACGGATGAACTTGAAACCCGGGTCGTTCGTGACAAAATCTGTGGGAGTGTACATAATTTGAACGATTCAAATTTACTTATTATATTCGTTTGACTTGAATTAACTTGACACTTTGGGTAGTTTACTGATAATTTAGAACAGTACTTCCGTTGTATTAACAAGTTTTGGAAGCACTTATTTAGAAGACGCACATTGTAGTTGATTTATAATATTGTTTTCATGGAGCAACCTGCTGCGACAGTTCGATATTTAGTCTCAAATGCTGTTATAATGCGCATCGCCAGTCACTTGAATTTTGAAAAATTATCTTCGAGAATATATTTCTGATTAATCTTAAGGTTCTCGAGGTGCAGAAAGTGCCGCAAAAAGTCTTCAATTGGGCTGCGGGTTAGTCATACCTGTCTAGACTTAAAATTTTAAAATTTTGAAAGATCATTGAATGCTTACATATTCTTTAAATGGTCTAATTGACGATCGCTTTTACGTCAGAGAAGATAAAGGAGAATGAAGGTAAAAAATGAAAATAGAACCATCCTAGTCTTTGGAGTCATTTTCATAAATTACTAAAGTAAGCCATAACACTTTACCACAAATACATGTAGATAACACTCAAAACGTTTTTGATTATTCTGGATGATCTGTTAAGTACACAATGTTCATGAGTGTGTTCGTCGTCACGTCATAGTCTATCCCGGGAATTCCCGGCGCCGCGGTAAGTTGTGATAAATTGAACTGGGTCCGCCATTAATGTAAAGTCAACCGAGCGATGTATCAGAGCCCCGCGTGTCGCGTATGTGGTAAGCTTTGGGCTATTTATTACTGTAGGGCTGTCAGAAAATAATGCCAGCATTAATCCCGAATGAGATTAAATAGACGTGCTATTTTTTAAAAATATGTGTCTCCGCTATCAAACGACAGCTATAAACTTACGCTATGCTGTGACACGTTCCTTATTCTGGACGATTTATATGATATTGGCAGTGAAACGAAGAGATTCTATTTTATTTAATAAAAATAATATTATACTTTAATTTACTGTGTATATTAATTATTAAAAAACAAATTAAATTAAAAACCATCTCAGTGGTCGGCAAACTGCGAATCTTTGGCCTCTTGAGTGTGACTCTTCCGCAAAATACCACATACAGTGCGATTGAAACGTCGTGTCCCACGCGCAGAAGCCGGTTTTTACTCTGAAAACTTAGAGTTGGAAGGAGCGATCTCAGCAAACGTCACTCAATCAGATTGAGGACCTTTTAAGCAAAATCTAGTTTAGGAGTACCCTTACTAAGTACCTACTTATATAGTTAAAGTTTAAAAAACTTGTTCTCAAAAGAAATTTTAATCTCTGTATAGTTCATATTTGGCTCAGTTAACTAATAATCTTGCCGACCACTGTACTAGCCTAATGACGAGTTCAGGTGCGTGTAATGATAACGTTATGTTCCGTATATTGTAACGAAAATGTGTTGTATGGGCGTAGCTAATATTCTTACGTGTATTGCTCGTTACAACAATTACGTTAATCTATCACCTGTCAGTTATGAACTTTTATCACAAACACAAATGCCATCGGGATTCGCGCCGAGATCGTGTGCTATCCACACAATTTACATTACATTTATGGTATAACACGTTACACATTGCACGCGTCCTTAACCCATTATTAAAATTGTACCGCATACATGCACTTAAGTCTTACTGTATGTATACGCAATGACAAGCTGGCCTCTTGTTGGCATGTAAGTTAAAATCAAAATCAATTTATTAAAACACATATTTTTAAATCACATGGAATTGCAAGTCACTTAGCTTCTGAATTACCTGTACTTAGGCTGAGGTATTAACTTTAATCAGTTTGCCATGATAACAGACATGCATTTTTTAAAAACATATATATTTAAACAAAAAATATTTGCACGTGTATTTTATATTATGTAAACATTAGCATGCAGACATGTACTTGTCTGTAACTGTTATTATTTTAAATATATAAATCATGATGCCATGTTACCCCGTTAAAGTACTTTACCAGTAATCAAGAATATCGTTGATCGGTAATTATTTGGCGCAACCCTAATTCGACAACACATCGCTGAAGCGGCAAAATTGACGCTCGGCTGCGATATCATTTCAAAATGATGATACAGTATTATGAACGGGTGAATAAGCAATAATGTGAAAACTTTTAACGAAGAAAAGGCTTTACATTGTGACATATTTCAAAGACTTTATTAAAATAATAATAATACACCACCAAACACCCGTACACCTTGCATGAATATGTTTTTAAGGATAACCGGACAAAACAGAATATGATAAACCAAACAGTGACCAAACAGAACAGGAGGAAAATAAAATACATGAAAGATTTCCAACATGCTGTTATTATTTTATATTGATTATCTTATAATTCATTTTTATATGTATTTTATTGACAATTGTATATAAAGATAGTATATATAATCAGCGGTGGGCTGCCAATATCTTAACAAGGGGCTCGGTAAATCTCATCCTTATGCCTTTACGTCATGGAATATAGATGATGCATAAACCGTGGCCCGCGAGCCACATGCGGTCAGCTAGGGTCTCTTTTATTATGCAGCCAAAGTTAATGTATTTTTTAAATAAATGATAGGACAACCAAGTCTTGTTAAATAATAAAATTTAATCATCTACAGAAATTGCAGTTAGGTGCTGATTTTATTTGAGACAAATGACTTTTTTATCTTAACAAGAGGCTCGCCGGCCGCTCCGAAATTTATCAAGGGGCTCGCGCGAGGGGGCCCCGCCCCCCCGAGCCTCCTCTAGCCCATCCCTGTATATAATATATTTGAAGTTCTTTTGATGTCCATATATTTTTTGATAATAATTATCAAACATTTGTTTTACTGATTCCACGTTTATCAAGGGCATTACCGATTGATGATAACTATTTTCAGTTGAAAATGCTCGTGATAAGCGAAAGTAGTTTTAATATTTAATTTAAAAATGTGGAATTAGGACAAAGGGGCCTTTTTTAATATAATCTTATTCAAAATAGGAGTCGCTAAAAAAAATTTTTTGCACAATTATTGCATTTCTTTAATATGT
>CM062830.1:5073620-5114319 GCA_031772345.1 Himalopsyche anomala
ATGATGTTTGTGATAAGCAATGATGAGACTAAATTTCAAAAATTCGTAAAAAACGAAATCAATCCATTCGATTAGTCGACAGGAAAATGGCCTTTAAAGATAGTTAGCAAATGCTTTGAGAAATCTGCGGCATATGTTCGTTTAGAAATGAAACTCGCATGTTTGTCGTTATCTGAATTTTCTTAACATAGCGCCACAGAGTCGATGTTTTAAGTCAAGCGTTTATTTCATCGGCAGCGGTCGATCTTGGAATAACTGGTAGTGTTTGGCGAAAATCGCCAGATAGTAGAATCATTGCGCCTCCAAAACATTTTGAGTCATTGCGCTGATCTTTCAAAGAACGGTTGAGTGATTCCAATGCGGAGTACAAATAAGCCACCATTTCCCTCATCAATTGCCTTCATTAAAGTATCGTACACTTTCTGTTGGGGGTTCAACAGTGGTACATTCGTTCGAAGTGATTGGTTCAATGCATCTCGATCATATTCACGTTTACGTTCCGATTCTCGATTGAAAGCGTCGTTCAGTCCTCGATCTGGCGACGCATCATGCAGCGCATGAGGTAACACATATCTTCGATCAAAAGCAACGCCTGGTTATGTATCTCCTCATTCACCTCGAGATCGGGATTCCCTGAACTGACGCGAATTCGGTGTAAAGTGTCTTCGGACATGTCATCCTTGTACATTTTTCCACAATTTCACGTGGATTCGATGGGAAGCATGTCAAAAAATGATAGCAAATAATTTGCGTATCTGACTTGGAGACGCAGAAACAATTGCTTCAGCGATTGTCTTGTCCCAATGAGTTTTAGTTTTCAAGCAAATTGAGTATGACATGCGGCACGAAATGTTTGGCATACGACGCCATTGACAGTTCGAAATGATTCGAAATGTCGACCCGAAGGGAATTATTGTTTTTTTTTCAGATTTTTCATGTTCACAGAATGAAAGACTCTTAGAAAACCATTCCGAGCACTCTTACTGATTGGTTTAGAAATACTTGGCATAGCTAATACCTCTTTATTTCACTGTATTTTAAATAATAAAATTTACATCTTCACAATGTTGACAAACGACTACTTTTGTTGACAGTAACTGTCAAACAAAGACTATTAAATTTAGGCTAGGATAAATTTGTTCTCAATGCATGACACCAACATAATGACAGGGATCTTTTCAAAATTATTCAAATAATACTTTTTTATAATTTTACGAAAGTTCATTCTATAATTTTCATATGTTTTTATATTAACCTACTGATATAAATTCTCATTATAACAAAGAACGCAACATTTTCTAAATCTTCAATATTATATTTATGAGATTATCTGTTCATTAGAAAAAATATATATTATTTTTTTGTTTTAATGTTCCAACATACCACAGTTATACATTCATCTGTTTTTATGCGGTAGATGCGTTCCCCGAAATATCGCCAAAAAATAAATCGCATAAAAAAATTGACTTCCCATACAAAAATTGGGGTGCGTTACTTAAATTGTAAATCCGCATAACTTTGAAACAGCGAGTTAAAATATACACTAAATCGCAAAGGTATATGGAAAAGTAAGGGGAAAACCACGGCGTAATAAATATTAAAAAATAATCACTGTATGAAAATTCTATGTGTGTTTTAAAGCATGTGGTTACTATAGTCATCTCTCGCCTATTTGCAGGAAGTATTAGTATTGACGCTTCCGCAATATGCCATATATTCTCTAGGGCTGTTTTCGTCATTCATTATCGGCCTATTGATTCGTGATGCTGTGTAGGTGGTTCCAGATTTTCTCTTTTGCGTTAATTAAATTGGGTATGCTCATGTTTGTTGCTACCCCGCATATTACTTATATATGTTTAAAGTGTTACGTTGAATACTTGCGAATGCCGCGTATCAGAAATTTGTACTTCCATGTGAGTAAGAACGAAATGATCTTCTAATTTCTGAAAAGGTTGGATTTCCTGTCTTCAATGATTATTTTGTGCCAGTGCAACAGAAACACTGGCGGATTTCTTTCAAGTTCAGTCATGGTCTTGCTTCGGTTTTTTGTGGCAACTAATTAATATTTAGATTATGCACCCCTTCGAGCCACTTGATAGCCTTTATTCTGTTAAGTAATTCGTCGATTATCAATTTTCGCTAGACAAGTGTCATCTGAAACGCTTTCTCTTTCCGCCACAGTTATAATCGTAAAATATGGTACATCTATAACTAAAATGCATTTCTTGAAAAACCGCATTACGTCGAGATTCGCATAAAAACAAGAACCACCATACATATGAAACAGCGCATTGACTGGATATGCGCTGGATCACATATAATATATGTATAGCATATATTGATTTGAATAGTATCTCTATCAATCGAATATAATATACATGCAGATAGCGCAGTATACACATGACTTGTTTTTTACGCTAATACTTCTGGATTTTATGTACTTTCATTCGTCTTTTTACACCATTTCAGTTTATATTGTTAGCGACGGTGATGAACATGAGACCATTCATGTTCCTTAAATAGGTTTTTTTTCTTAAATGGATATTGAAGACGCTATAGTTTCGATTTTAGTTTTTAAGTTTGGCATTCGCCTAATCTTGATTAACATACATGCCTCTACAGGAGGGGTAACTACATGTCTTCGATCTAAATCAATAGCCGTGGTTATTTCTCTCTTCCATTCACGTCCGGAGGATCGGGATTCGCCTCTTTCGGAACTGACTCACGAATTCCGGTTTGGATACACAATTGTGGGGTTATAATGCAAAACGTACTATTTTCAAAACTCAAACTTTTCAGTAGAGTCAAATACTATAACGAATAACACAAACAAAATAACATTTGCATAAAAATATGATTTTCAATTTGAAAACGACAGTCTAGTAGAAATTTAACATTAAAACTAATATGATGAGTCGATTCCTTAGGCTTGAATTACCCTAACTGCATACCTAACTCAATATCGCTCATTTTGGAATCAGTACGTTTTGCATTCTAACCCCACAATTTTCATTTTAAAAAAACTACGGTCAAATTAATATTGTTGACCTTTCCAAATCGAAAAAAGGTGAATATTTAACAGTCGCCTTTGGGTGTTTATTTTCCATTAAAAATGTTTATTTAACCCGCAGAATGCTTAGATCAACAGGGTAGCCGGTAAATTGCTCGAATTACAAATTATTCGAATTGCTTGGTTATTTAAAAGATTTTTCACGACTTTTTCTACGAATTTCATTTTTATCTTGTGCGACACTTGTTTAGAGAGTGAAATATAATAATAATTTTCGTAAGTATTTATTTTAACCGTGTTCGCTCCAAATGCGGAACATATAATCTTTTAATGGAGTTTATCTCAACAGAAGTGTTTCTACGAGAACTGCTTATTAATTAGTTACTCAAACTGTTTCTATATATTTCCAGAACACATAGAAGACTAGGGCTAAGACAGAACAAACGGACAGAACAAACGGAAACAAATTGATTATCTTGTTATTCGAGCAATTTCCATTCGAGCAATTTATCGGGAACCGATCAACAGGGATGTTTAATGACTTAGTGGAAATTCTTTGATCCCTGCGTGAAAGGGCGTAACAGCAGTATTATTGCATACATTTTTTTAAGTAGAAATTTTAATAAAAATCATAAATCACGTTGCATAATGTGAGGCAGAGAAATGTTTCTCTTTATAATAAAGAGAATTTGTTTTCTATATAAGGACTTTATTGCATTTATATTCAACCTATGGCTCGAAATTGTAATTATATTATCGCCGAGCGAAAAAAATATGTAGTAGCAAATGTATACAATGCAACCAATAAAATCATTTCATCGTTTATATTGGTTACAGACAGGGCCGGCGCCACCATACATGCAAACTAGGCAACTGCCTAGGGCGCAAACCATTAGGGGCGCATAAATGGAGTATTAAAACTATTTTTATATACTTTAATAATAATAAATAATAGTACATTTAATTTTATTTTGATGTTTGTATTTGTTCGTTGTAATTATGTATCGTATTATATAAGTATTCGAAATAGAGAGGTTGAGCGACTGAGTAACAAACAGTTCAGGTAGAAAAACTTCTGTTGAGATACCGGCATCAGGAGTTCATATGTTCCACATTGGGAGCGGACTTGGGAATATAAAAAAAATATTTCTAATGATTCCGAATTGTTTTTTTCATTATTTCGAAAAAATGGGACGATTTTTTAAAAAATGGGCGCGCCAATAACCGTTGCCTAGGGCGCCGAATAACCTCGCGTCGGCCCTGGTTGCAGACGTTTTAAAAAGGTACACAAAATATTTTCCACAACAATCCACTCTGTACTATTAAAAAACAAATCCGGTTTGCAAAATTGTCTTGCAAGGAAAGTTTTTCTCCATACTTGCACATTTTAGAAAACTTTCTCTTTGACACTTTTATCGTCTCTACTGCACCAGAAAAATGCACTTTAGTTTTAATGCAAGTAAACCAAGTAAAGTGTGTTTGACAAAACTTTAACGATTTATCAACATTACATTTTTAACATTTCTTTTTATGCAACTTTTAAAAAGTTAAAAATTATTCAGACATGTTTTTGTACAGGTGTAGTCTGAAATTTAACATATTTCAAAAAAGTTTCTTCAGAATATTCTTTTTAAAACTTTGACAGAGTACAACTGACAGTAAAAGAGCACTAGGTTTCCAAACAAGCACTGGATTCATTTATTAGCCAAATCAATTTTCATATATATGTTACAGGCATTAAAACACTCTTTTATACTTATTACAGAATTATTTATGAGGATAAGTACCGATTTCGTTCATCACGAATATTTTAAAATGAGCTCGAAACGTTTATTAGTAAAATATTTATGTGTTACAGACAGGGCTGGCGTCATTATAAAAGCTAAATAGGCAACCGCCTAGGGTGCAAACCATAAGAGAGCGCATAAGGTTCAAAAAAAATCTTTTGGGAATTCCACAAATTCTTGGGTTTTTGAAATTGGAAATTCTGGGAAGAGCTAAAAAAAGGGTATCACATTGTTTCATTTAAAGAAATCTGCAAATTCCCAGGATTTCAAAGCAAAAATTTCTCAATTCCGAATCCCGAAATTCTACACGATTTTATGCTGAATGTTGCTTATGGCGCCAAATAACCTCGCCCCGGCACTGGTTACAGATAAACAAATTTCTAGATCTTATATGGGCAACCACCGGCCCGGCCCGCCGAGCTATATTGTCCGGCCCTGATTCATCTCGGCGAAGTATTAGAGAAAGAAATTAATAGTTCCAGGGAGGGATTAAATAATGGAGATGACACGGGCGCTTGCAGTGGCTCGACTCTACTAGTTCATGATCAACACCATATAAGAAATAGCAACGTGTATTATTTAATTTAATGTTACGGAGACAGAATGATAATTTGGCCCCAGACCTAAGAAAGCTTGCCCATGCCTGCTCTAGATAGACATTTTAAGACATTCCGTTAATAAATGTACACAAGTAGGTACAACGACCAACGAATATATCAACAGGTTTTAAAACCAGATAATAGATGTCTCTGTTCTAGCTCCATAGGTTTACATCAAGTAGTTTTATGTTGGCCGCATTTCACGAGGAAAGCAACCAGACGTGCCTAGGACTATAGTCTCTTCCATAGAATAAAATATATTTACTTCTGTGTAGCTAGGTACCTGTTGTAGAAAGCCTTTGTTCGAAATGTCTTGCCGTACATTTTGATTAGGATCCCCAGACATTTTGCTCCGCTGGGAAGAGTTCTATAATATTTTATCTAAATGGTTTGCGACTTTGCTGTTTGTTGGGTTGTTTTAATGAATTTACTGCCTTGTTTACATGACTCTTCTCTAATAACGTAAAGAAAATTTATTTGTGTATGTATAATATTTAAAAAAAAATCTATGGCTGTGTTTTTTAACCGGAGCTTTATTAATTAAACATTCTTTCTACTATTCCTCTACTTAACCCTTCCCTTACTATGCAAAAAAAAGCACAAGCTCCTGAGCTGTGTATCCGTTACACATCAGGCAAACATGAGTGAATCATGAAAATTATATGTAGTACTGCTGTAGTAGTGCTAGGAGCTTGTGCTTTTTTGCATAGTAAGGGAAGGGTTAATAAGCGAGAGATCGGCTATTTTTTTCGCAAAGTGCCGAATCGTAAATGACTTAATCGATAAAAAAAATAAGCCAATCCCTAGGATATTTATCATAATAATAATACACAATACTGCGTTGGCGAAATAACTCATTAATTCGTTTTTTTTTAGAATTTTTTATATCAAGTCCTACAACGGCAGGAATATTCTTTGAAATCAAAACAAAACAGCGAATAGCATATCCTTGTATTATATAACATGTACAACAAAAAGTTTAGCATTAATCTGATAATACAATAACATTGATTTGAATCCCAAAAACAATAATAACTATCACTATTGTTGGGCCCATGAGAGGTGAAGTAAGCCAAGTGTTATTTTACAAAAAAAATAAGTAAGATGCGTTGTAATATTCTACGCGGCTTAAAGTATCCTAAAAGTGTAGTAATCTCAGTTAATACATATTGAAATAGTGTTATCTCCGTAAAATAAAAATATGCAATCCACCAAAACATCAAGTAAAGACATGATTGTACTTAAAAGTCCAAGAAAAAGTTTTTCCATTTTACAAGGTGACTCACTTCACCTCACCATATGTAGGTCAGATCCGTGGTTCAGTGGTCAACAAGTTTGCTGACGGACCTCACGGTTTATCGATTTTTGTTCGAATTCGTGAATGTTTGTGATGTCTGAAAATGCTTGCCCACTTTTCGAATTCTAGAATAATTCTTCGAAGGTTGAGCAATTGAAACATCAGTTCTCGTAGAAAAACTTCTGTTAATATATCTCCATTATGAGGCCATATTTTCCATATTAGGACGGGCATGAATTAAGAAAAAAACATTAACAAAATAAAATTGGTCTCATTTTTTTTATTAGACGATGATAGTGTTAACACACATTCGAAAATAAATTAAATGTTTGCATTTATTAATTTTGCTATTATACAAAAGAAGCGGGAAAAATTTATTATTATTGAATAACAAATGAACCATAATAATTAACTCACTCTACTTATAAGAAGTATATAATTGAATTTTTCAGAGAAATCATTTTATAAAACAGGGATTCAAAAAAATATTTACTATTATCGAAATTCCCTTTACCTTAATCAACTAACTCAACTGACCAGATTTGAGTAAGGTCGCAAATAAACATCAGGCCGTAATGTGCTAAACCTTGCTAGCCTGGTCGGTAAATAGGATAAAAATTAAAATAAGTACATCTTTTATCAGTACTAATCACAAATTAATAACTCTTATATGGTAGGTAAATTCCAATGGATAAATGTATCACTGTCTGATGAAGCTTCCGAAAGAGACGAAAAACTTTTAACAAATTCAACACAACGTGGAGTAACAAAGTTATCAAATTAAATTTGATGTTATAATTATAAGTACATTTATAAACAAGATAGATTTCACAATTTGATATCAAATTGTTCTTCCTTTTTCTAAGACTTCGCACCAATGCAATTCAAACGGACTTGATGTTTGCTTTTAAATCGATTTATGAGATTTTTTAACGTGAAGTTATTATCACATCCTTAGCAAAAAAGTAGAGATTTATGTATTTTAATTTGAAATCCTTTATAGAAAAGCTTTGGCAGCGTTTAGGTTTATATTTTTATAAAAATTTACGTCATAAACACACGCATACAGGTATCATTTTTACAATTTTAATATCAAAGGGTTTAAGTCGACGCCGTTTTTATCTTTCTCCATAACGGTCACCCTATTAAAAGCCATAGCATGTTGGCATACCGTAAAAGCTAAAATAAAATATTTTGCTACGTTGTCAGTTCTCCTCTGAGGTCTTATTTTCTTCCTCATTATTCTTCTTTTGATCCCTCAAAAAAGAATTATTTTTATACCCTGTACTCTAAGCGGATATAAACCCTATTTCAAAGGGAAACTTTCGGACTGGGATTTTTAAGGAGAGATAAGGGTTTATCGAGAAGCTTAGCGTCAAGCGGTTTTATTGATGGAATCGGCATTTACTTAATAGAAAACATATTTCTTTGGCCTATCTTTTCAAATTTATAATATTGCATTCAATATCAATCTAAATCACTTTTTATGCGAAAGAAATAACGATACCACCGTGCAAGTTTAGTAATTAAAATTAAAAATGTCAGAAGTAAACATAAACAAATAAAATATACTAGCTGTAAGCCCGTTGACCTCAACGGGAGGATTTTTGTTGCATTTTTAAGTAGTCAGAAAATTACAAACCTATTTATTGAATAAGCCAGAGATTCTAAAAATAAAATAAATATATCGGGGCATATATCGACAGCCCTGCCCTGTAGTATTTAAATTGTAAATTATTAAATCTTTGGAATAATGTTCAAGTTTGCTAACAATCATTTTTCATAGTAGCATAAATCGATCTCGGCGCATATATCGACAGCCCTGCAGTTTTTAAATTGTAAATTATTAAATTTTTGGAATAATGTTCAAAGTTGCTAACAATCATTTTTCGTAGTATATATTTTATTTAACTAATTTTCAAGTACGCTAACAAAAATATTTCGTAGAAAAAGAAAAAGACCCGAGGACATCAGTACGCACACATTTGTGAATTGTTAAATGTGATTTGTGAAAAGTGATTATTTTATCGACTATTAATATATAGATTTTGGAATTTTTAGAATAATCTAATATATTATAATTTTTAGAATAATTTAATATCTACTTTTTTTCACTTCAATGGAATGTGAGAAAAAAGTCGGAAAATAAATGGGCAAAGAATTAAATTATATTTATATAAAAAATGCAATTTTCACATGCAAAATATTATAAATTAATTGGACATTTTATCAAAACAAAATTATCAAAATTTTGACTTATTCTCCAAATAGAACTTGTTTTTTAGAATATATATATAATGATTTTTACTGACGTTATTTTATTACACATACTGAAACTATGCTTTCGCCAACAACTAACTATACCACGTATGTACCTAGATTAAAAACAAATCTTGAAATAATTGCGTCTTATATTTATTTTTTGAAAAACTTATTTCGCTAGTCAATCGGATTTTGTTATTTTGATAGCATTTATTTTCATACGATCAAGATGTAATGTGATTTAAAAAGAAAGTTTTCAAAAAAAAATGTTATAAACCAAAAAAAAACGCTCAAGGCTAGATTCGAACCACAACTTTCAGGATATCAATCGAGCGTTTTACCTCTAGGGAACAGAGGAATAAAGAAATGTTCGTAAAATAAAATATATAATATGCAAGGTTCCAATTTCAAACGAAATTTAATATATAGTTTCTATTTTTATCGCTGCCGATAATTGTGACGTTAGCTCTCATTGTTTGACAGACGTCACAGTATTCCATTTTTGAATCTTGAATACAAAAAATCGAAGTCAGTATGAAACGCAAATATCGTTCCATTTTCAATTTTTTTAATTTATATACACTATTTTTATCGCTCTGATATTTATGACGTTAGCTCAGTTGATAGAGAGCTCGACTGGTAATCCAGAGTTCTGCGTTCGAGCCTGGGACGCGGATTTTTTTTTCAGTGATTTACGACAACACGAAATGTGCTTCTTCAAATCTCTACACAAATATATATATATTGAGGAGGACCGTCTTTCTTGACGTCATCGAAAAGGCAAAATCGCGACCATATATATACAAACGAAAAAAGTATGTATTTGGTATGAATAAAAAAATGGTGACAGCGGGGCTGGGGCGGAGGAGGGGGAGGGAAAATCGCGGACAATCATTCAGACGGACGGACATTATCGACTATTAATATATAGATAATATATCATACAATTTTCTAGAATAAGTTCGAAATAGTAAAGTATTCAATTTAACAAGAATTATATTAGCTTCACGAGAGTTATTCCGGCTTCACGTCATTGTCAGGACAGCGTTTTAACGTAATTTTAGAACGTCAGAACCTACGTATAAGTAATTTATCTTACGACCGAAATCATTGAATTTCCATAGAATTGACTTTGACAATTATTTAATTATACCGTCTATGTTTTCAGAATAAGATAAAACGAAATGGTTACATAATACATATTATGATACTCAGCGGTGGGCTGCTAATACTTTAACAAAGGGCTCGCTTAATCTCAAAGCAATTCTCGGTGTCCTGGGGAAGGAGTGAATTTTTTTATCACTCCTATTTAATTATATGTAATACTTAAATAAGCAATCGATTGTTACTTAATACACCTAAAATATGAAAAAATATGCAATTTATCGTAAAATTATCAATGTAAATGGCTAAAAATGTACTACCTGTATACTAAAGCTGTCGTAGATAATATGTAAGTCAGAAATTGCAAATTTATACTAATTTGATCTGAGAATATTGTTTTCTCTTAAACTAACAAGGGGCTCGCCGGCCTTAGTAAAATTTAACAATGGGCTCGCGCGAGCCCCTCCGAGCCCCCTCCAGCCCATCCCTGATGATACTTCAGTTATGATTATAAGTCAGGATGTTAGAGTAGAGAAGAAGATAATAATACACGTTGTATCTCTTTTAAGCCTGTTTATAAAGCTAGTGTCGTGAGGCTGAAAAAGTCAACAAAATAAAACAATTCTCGTGGAACTAAATTCTTTGTTGTTTTAATCTTTTCATTATATAGTTCTACCAAATAATGCCAACTCAATCAATGCATATCTAGATGTAAAAACTGTGTATTATTTATTATATATTATGAAATGATATGCGCATTTACATATTCCTTGTGTCTCTTTGAATATGCAAATTCTACAGCTGGTTATAAATATCTATACTTTTTCATATTTTTATTTAGGGAAAATTGGATTTGATATAGACTTAACTTTAACACGTTCATTGCGACTGCAATATTTATCAAAGTCTTCGTTGACATGTTCTTACTTTATACAGTGTTTGTTAATATAGTATTATCACAGTAAAATATAATATAAATATTACATTTGTAGCGTAATAATTCAATTTGATAAAATATCTATGAAAAACGTAATCAAAATGTATTACTTTCAAAACATAAATACCTTTCACATCGTACTAGAGGTCTGCACGGGTCCGGACTTAGCCCTCGGGCTCCTTAAACCCTTTGATATTAAGCGCAATTGAGATTCGGGATCGAGCCGAGCCCGGGTAAGGAAATTATTTCTTCAGAAAAATATTTCAGACTGTTCCTGTCATAAGTCAGCCATGATGATTTTAATTATTACCAGTTTTATAGTGAATCGTGAATTGTTGTAAATTTGTTAAAACGGGTTTTTTTCGGGCCGAGGAGTATAAATCTGAGTTTCGGGTCTGGTTCGGGTAACAAGTGTGGTATTAGACTCGGGCCCGTGCCGGGTCGGGCTTGAGTATTTCGGGCTCGGACCGGGTAATTTTGTAAAATTTCACCCCGTGCAGACCTCTACATTTTACCCATTGAAAGCATTTGATATTAATTATATTCATATTTGAAGGCATGTCAATATTTGAAATATTATTTGGAAACATTCTTCTTGGAAACACGACAAAGTCTCTCAAAGTCTTCAAGAATAAAAAATAACATAATTAGAAATGTCTCTAAGGATTTCAATTCGGATAAATGAAATTTAATATACAAATAAATCACATTTATTTGTTCTCATTCCACAATTCTATATTACAATCAGGGCTGGCGATTTTTATCGCTAGCATTTTCAACAGAGGGAGAAAAAAACAGCATTTTATATCAGGGTTGTGGACTGTGGAGTCACGAAAAAATCTAGCATTTACAAATGGTAAATTCCGATTTAAAATGTTATATGTTGCTATTTTTAATATCTACTAAAATGCAGAACTTTTTGTATTTTTTTGTTTTCGGTTTTGTCAGTTTTTAACGACTCCTATATCGACCCTATGACCCTTAATTCTTTACTACTGTGTGAATAATGAGAAGGCATACAAAAAAAATGGATTGAAAACACTATATCAACAACCAGATCGTTAAATATTTATTTTTTTATAATATAATAGTTATCATTGTTTTATTAAACAGTAAATATTTACGGAGTATTAACAACATAATAATAATATTAAAATAAAGTTAACTGAATGGTACCAAAATTCGACCATATTATTCCTTAAACAAGAATCGAAAACAGCGCACCAATAGACGATCGCCTTAATAATTATAAGTCAACGAAGCACCAATAAACGATCTCGTTCAAAACACAGAAGTTTTACCCATAAATTTAATTTTGATTTTTTTCAATTGTTTCAGCTAGTACAAATCTTGTGGGGAAGTTCACCCAGAGTGTAAGACGCATCGTCCAGGACGTAAAAGATGAAGGCACGTCAAGTAAGTATCAATACCAAATCATATTGTAATGAATGTCAGAATTGTACACAAACGTATTCATTGTATAAATCAAATTATCTTCTTTATTCTTCTCAATGTTCTGGTCTCTCTTAGATTCTAGAATATTCTTTGTCCACTATAAGGTAATTGTTTCACTGGTGGACCATCTTAAAATGTTTGTGAGGGATTCTTCATCCAAGTCAAGACTCGTTCTTATCTTTAATTCTTGCTTTACGTAACACTGCCAGATAGAAAATTACCCATAAATCACAAAATATAGATTATATTATATTTATCAGGGCTTCGAACCGGAACGGAATCGCAAACCGTTAAAACCGTTATTTTTTCCGGAACAAAAACCGGAACCGAACCGAAAAAAATATCGTTTTTTTCGGTTCATTCCTCGGTGAGTTAAAAAGAAAACGAGTCACGTAGATATTTTGGGTAAATCGCTATTGAGTTTATCAAATTCCTCGGTGAGCTAAAAAAAACAAATTCCTGGGGTTTTGGATTCGAGCTGAACTGAAAACCGAAAACCGTTATTTTTGCCGAAACGAAAACCGGAACCGAACAGATATATATATTTTTTACTTGAACCAGAACGAAAACCGGAACGAAAAAAATAGCGGTTCGAAGCCCTGATGTTTATACATCACACAAGCACAAGTCCGTAAATTTACTGTACTATGTTCTTGCAAACTTTTCGAATTTTCATTTTTCACTTGCTTATTTTGTGACAATGTTTTCGTTTTAGGTTACATAGATCAAGCAAAACTTCTTACACAAATAACATTAAAAAAAACAGTTGACTCAAGACAATGATAAGTTATGGATTCGTGTTGTAATTATATTTTTTTATCAGGTGGCCAGAGTAAGGAAGAAGTTATTGAGACGAACGAACGTTTGCGAGCCGTCCGAGTCAGACTGGACGACTCCTACGACACTGCCAAGAAAGCTCTCGTCAACTTAATGGCTCGGTATGGTGACAGCAAAGCTCAGAGAAACGTCTTTCAGCGTTACAACTTGCTCAAACTCATGATCAAGGTAATTATATTCTTATAGGCAATCGGGTTTACATCGACGAATGCATAATTATTGAAGGCCGTTGTTATGAATCAATGCTTGTCTTTACATGTAACTATAGGAACTCCAGTTGGACATAAGCAACATTGCCGGGTGACTGACATCCTGAAACTGCATACGTGGAACATCTATCCAAAGACAAAGATCTTCTCATGTTTCACACAAACCCTGAGCATTATCTTATAAGCCTTAGGTTGTCTGTCACCTTTGTGACAGACAACCTAAGGCTTCATTGTTTTGCACAATACAATAGTGTGCTTGAAAAAAAAGACAAGGCTCATCCAGTGTTCCCTCTAAGCTGTGCGCGTGTGCGCGCGCACATACATTACAACAGAGCGCACAAAAATTACATCAGCTATATCATCATCAGAATAAATTAATTGACATTAAATAGTGTAATAATTATTATCGTTATTAAAAATCAACCTTTTCGTTTAGTAGGTCTAAATACCGTTATGTGGCGCACAAATCTTTTTATTTCTTGTCAAAGTTTCACAGACAATAATTTTTGCGCACATAACCTTCCGAAAATTAGAGGGAACATTGGGCTCATCCCATTTCTACCCGCATTTTGTCAGATAAAATGTCCTGATGATCGTGAAAAATGCTGATAAAAAAACATGGCTAACCCCATCATGTTAGAGTCTGGAAGAAAACAGCATCAATGACTTTCACAGCTTGCTGACTGTTGAATATTGCAACATCAATTTATTTTAGATAATTCATATAAGCATGAAAATAAAAGAAAACATTAACGCTACAATATTTCAACATCAGGCCAGAACGGATTAATGTAAAGTTTCTACAAAACGCGATCTATTTTTTATCCATAAAAACGGGATTATTACGGGGTAAGGCTGACTGAAAAAATGTTCTGTTGAGATACTTCATTAGAAATCCAAATGTTCCACACTGGCAAAAGACATGGTTTTGAAATAATTCAGTTAATTTAAAATTGACAAGTATCGCTTTTATGCCGGATATTTTACGTCATTATATAATTCAAATTCTTCCTGATTAAACGTTTAAATTAAATTGAGACACTTGCTTCAAGTAAAATAAAAGCATTTGTGATATTATTTCGTATTCAGCCACATTCGGCTTGGTTATAATCCTGCCTATTTTATATTTAAATACGCACACACCTCCTCCCCCCATGATGTCACGCCAGAAACAAATGGCGTAGACCGAAAAGATGAATGGTGTTTTAATATATTTCTGTAAACTTCATGACAAACTGGCAGTCATATTCGCTGTGAATACTTCCTCAACCCTCCAAGGACGAGCGTGACAATATGGTCACAGTAAACACTGTTGTCTATTGATCCCACTATTCATCCTTTTTCTACCTGAATATCTTTGATTTCACTCATATTTGGTTAAGAAGGGTACAGACTTCAGTTAGTCATCAGCCTCAGGGACAGAAACGGCCACCAAAAGCACATGCGATTTTTTGAATTTCCGTTTTTTTTAATGAACTTTTTGAAACTGTTAGTTATTTTTTATCAAAACATCAAATTATTTACAGTTCTTTTGATAATATATTTGTATTGAAATTATGTTGATCTAAAGTGGTCAATTTGTAAATATTTTTAAAAATTTCACGTTTAGCTATATTTCAACCCCGAATGTTTGCTTGCCCGTACGGCCACGCTCGTCTTTACTACTGTCCGTACACAATATTACACGGTAATAAAAGGATGAGCATTACCATATAGTCATGCGGGGTTTCTATACAACGACTTTGCGTTCTTTTTTTAAAATTTTGTTAGGAATAAAAGTTATCCGTGAAGCCATATTCATATTTCATATGAAGAAATATGTTTTTATCGAAAAAAAAGTATACATACGTACGAGAAATTAACGCCATGAATATATTATGTTTTTCAGTATCGTCCACAATATTTCGGATAACCATTCTTCATCTTTTAAAACACAAATGCAAAATAACTTTTAAATTTTATGCAAGGCTGTGAAAAGGAATCAAAAGTTGTTGAAATAACCGCGACTACGAATTCGATTAAAAAAAATATGTAAATACAGTTTTGTTTCATTTTTTAAAACTAATTAAATGTATTTGCATTTACATCAAAAGAAAGGAGTTGGGGTCACCTGATTTTTGACGACTCCGACTCAACCTTGATTGTAAAAACAAAAGTTGTTATTTTAATTTTATAACTAAATATTTGAATAATACATGTAGTCCTTGACGTGCGTCTTGATAGATTGATTTCTGAAAATATCTACGATAGGAGAGCAATTTAAAAAAACGGGTATATTTTAAAATTTGTATTTATCAATGGAAGCATAAGTATAATATAGTATACGAGACGTACTATCACTCTATGTTTTCTTAATAGAATTGTTAAGAGCAAGCACTGCACTAAAGTCCGGGGTCTTACATTTCGCTACCCTAATTAAGACTACATTTTTCTGACCTAGTTATTAAAGTTAAGGCTGGTTTGTTTTAGAACAGCAAGTGAATAGTGTCTCTCAAATGACAGCTGCAGCTGGTCGCCAACTGCGTCTATGCGTAACCGAGATAGCCACTGTCAATTTGTAGCTAATTTTCAAATGTACGACACACATTTCATTTTAAGTAATATAATAACTTTAAAATGGTTTTTAAAAGTATTAAATGATAAACTTACAATTAATCCATGTTTTCCCAGCGTCCCCGCTTTTATTCATTTAATTCACAAAAATAAAACTAAAATGTCATTGAAATAAAATTGTGTTTTTTCCGCCGTTTATACGTGCGCCACTGACAAAGTTTAAAAAGGATGCGCGAATGTCATCAAAGCCTCTGCCTAATAATACCATTCCAGAATAACAAAACGAATTTTCATCGAAGCCTGGGAACTGGCGGGGGGGGAGTTGGGAGCAAAAACCAAGATGGCGGATCGCAAGATAATCCAAGTCAAGTTAATTGATGTTTATGACTTTGCAACGAGATTAATATAACCAGGCCCTTAAAATAAATCTTTTGTATTAACTGCATGCTTCAAAAGTTTTGAATATTATTTCAATAATAATTTAAAATATTTTCAATATATATAGAAAAGATACATTTTCTGTTCTGGCATATTTCTTTATAAAATGTATAATTTCATACCGTTAACAATAATATATTTGAAATTGTTTGAATTTTTTTATGAAATTAAATTGAGGGTTGTAAAAACAAAAACAGCAATATCCATTTTTTGTCTTAAATAAGTGAGATATGTCACCATCTAGAGTAAGTTAGCAATTCCAAAAATAGTAGATTTTTTTCTTGTAACAGTTGCATTTTTTAAAAATTAAAATCACATTTGTAACAAAAGCAGCATTTAACATATCAAACGCGGCAGTTATTAGGAGAATTTACAAAAAAATGTAAATTATATTAAAATACCAAAATTAAGGCATTGTTTTTCTCTAAAATATATCTATAAAAAAATGTTTTAATTGATTTTCCAACATTTTAGGTTTATAAAAACAGTTGCCTATATTTCCTAGCATGATCGTTTTACTATATCAAAAAGACTTTGCTTGACGAATAAACATTTTCAAATACGTAATTAATATGAATTAGTATTGTAACTTTCGATAGCCTTAATAATTATTGGGTATTATTGTATAAGGGTGGTGTGAAAATCCGCTCCTACCCAGGAACACTACGATTAGCTTTAATATTAAGCGAACCTCTTGCTAACGTATTGGTAGCCCAACGCTAGTTTGTGTTTTACACAAATTAATTAAGAAACTACATTGCCACCGGAAACAGCTAAACTCTTCCATGTCACTTCACTGTCTTATTTCAAGAATCAGTTTTCTGAGCTTTCAATTTGACTTTGACAATTAGTGGTTCATTGTCTGTGAATATTTTTTTTTTTTTTTTAATCATGTCCGCTCCCAATGTGGAGCATATGGACTCCTAACGGAGTTTATCTCAACAGAAATCTTTCTACGAGAACTGCTTGTTACTCAGTCGCTCAACCTCTCTTTTTCCAAAGAGAGTAGGAATAGAAGGATAGGGCTAGGACAGGATTAGTGGTTAGCTAATCGCTCTCGATACGCCCCGTTCATGGGATAGGATGGGTGAGAGGAGGAAGCTCAAGACATCACATACATCCAATACTAATACTAATTATTATTCACATCCAATGTGAATAATAATTACTACACATTTGTTTATGATCAACACAAAAAACATCTGGTTGAATTTCTCTCTAAGAACACTTTTAATACAAACTATTTGGGCCATGCTATTCAAAAGCAATCAAAACAAATTTCAAAGTGTATAACAACAAATGATATCTCCAGGCATTGCATATTAATAAAATGTTAAAGGAATAAATTTATATAACTTAAATAGATTGTTGAAGCCATTATATTAAAATTTCGGTTTTTTTTATGAAGAAGATCTGGGCATAGAGTTTACTCAATTTTTTTTTTTAACTCTATTTCATCATTTCAACAAAAATAAGTTATGGGAACAATCATGTCCGCTGCCTGTGTAGAGCATTTTGACTCCTATTGGAGGTTATTTCAACAAAAGTTTTCTACGAAAACATTGTGTTGCTCAGTTACTCAACCTCCATATTTTTCAAAAAGATTAGGGATAGAATGAGAAAGCTAGGACAGATAGCTACAATACATTTTTAGGATCGGATTAAACATCATTAATATTCATTATTCAATTGAAAAATAAAGCTATACGTATTGAGATTTGAACCTGTGAATACGGCGACCAAAATTAATGACTTTGACCAATTGACTACAGAGCAAAACTTAATATGCATTCTTAAATAAAACAATTCTTTTGTTTATAAAATTTATAAATTTACTAGAACTTACCGAGTAAATATAATTCGCAAATTTACGTAAAATCTAATGTACTTTTTTTACATTTAAATAAAGCAACGAAATAATATAGACTATTATGCTAATTACAAAAGTTAGCCAAGATGCAAAATTATTGGTAAGAGAATGCTTGCTGTGGTAAAAAAGTAATTGGGTGTGTTACAAACAATAAATGTGCATGAAGAAATACAAATCAACATTAAAATTATCTTATAATCATCATTCCCATAACAATGAACAATTAAAAATCAGTGGCAGATAATTAAGAAAAAATCCATAATTATCTCTGATTTTGTAAACATCGGCCATTTTACAAATCTGTTGGATATTTAACCCTCAGTTGACTGACTTATAATGAGTTATATTTTATTTTTATATAAATTGCCAGTAAAAATATGGGTATAAATATGCTATAATTAGTAAGCAGACATTGTATTTAAGCATTAAAGGCCTTATTATTTTATATATCGTTGTACAAACTCACTACTCACAATATTTAAAGTAATACAAACTAAGTCAATTTCATTGGCAGTTGTTACTGTCAGAAACCTATAAATAACTTTATGCTTTTTAGCTGTCCTTATTTCTTATTTCTACAGCTACCCAAAAACGATTAGACAACTAAATGAATTTGAGCTGTAAACGTTTTTCGTTCAATATTATTATTGCTTATTCATTTATTATATTTTCTACGCCGTAGACATGAAATCAACATTTCAATTTGCTTCATGATATTTGAAAAAGTTGATAATCTCAAAACAAGTTTTTTAACTTAACGTTTTCATATTAATTAAACAATATAGATGAGCTAAGGTAACAATAAATTTTTCAGGATGTAATCCGTCTGGAGACGCAGTACTGGACTTTGGTGGACATCCCCAAGCAAGAGAAGCAAGAGACGGTCCCGGCGTTCGTCCTGCGCGCCTGCGCAATCATGGAAAAGACACAGAAGTCTGGTGAAGGAGTGAAGACTTCCACGAAACTGGCTGAAGAGGCAGCCGACAGGAGGGAGAGGATAGAGAGGCTCACTGGTAATACTAAAATCACTTGCTTGTATATTTTCAAAAAACATTTCAAAACTTAGTTCATAATGCATCTAATTATTAAGAATAAAATTATTGTTATTCATTTATTATGTAATACTATTTTCTCACAGATACTTTTTTTGTTTTACAAGATATAAAATTACTTTGAATTCAATTTCCAGATATGACCACTGCACAAATAGAAGGCGAAAATACTCAGATGACAAATGATCTATATCGCCTTTTGAAAAAATATTCCGGCCTGAGGAACCTTATTCGTGAGCTAAAGGTAAATTAAATGATCAATTAAAAGCCTAGTTATTAGTAATTGAGTTCAAATGAAGACATATTCATCACAGTTTGATGCACTTAACTGTTACATCAAATCAAAACAAAAACCTACAAGATTGCATCACTATCATACGCCACATGAAACACAGTTATAAATTTAAAGTATAATTACATTTTATTTCCACTGAAATTCTTGAATGCAGTATTATCACAGAATCAATGATTAACAAAGTATTTCATTACCATATTTCAATATATATACACAATACTGTGTTGGTGAAATAGCTCATTAATGAGTTTTATTTTGGAAAATTTTATATGAAGTCGTACATCAGCAGGAATATTGTTCAAACATATTCTTGTTTAACATGTACTACAAAAAGTGTAGCATTAATCTGATAATACAATAAAATTGATTTGAATCCCAAAAACAATAATAACTATCACTATTATTGGGCACATTAGAGAGCACAAGTGAGCCAAGTGGTATTTTAGGTAAAAATTGTTAGATGCGTTGTAATAATCTACACATCTAAAAGTATCGTAAAAGTGAAGATGCTGTGTTTTAAAGTGTCTATTAAGATCATGTCTTTTATTAAGTGAAAGAGTACTTTCACCGACAATGCAAAACAGTGAGTAAGAAGGTTGCTTTAATTTAACTGAGAGAATTAAGGTGTTGAAAATATGAAGATGGTTTCAAAAGAGTAAGTAGGCACAAGGATAGAATGCGCCACATGTAATAATCCAATGTTTGGGTGCAATGTGCCACGGTTCAGCATATCGTGGTGTAGAGACATTAATAATAATAAAAACACCACAGATTCTTTTAAGAGTTGATTTTGGAACTTATCTCAACATGTTGTATGGTCTCCATATTTTAATGTATCTACCGCTTAAATCAATGGATATCTGTAATAGATCTGCTATTTAATTTGAAGCGATATCAATTATTGGAATATGCTTTCAGTCCGACTACATGAACTCCAAGGTGTACCCGATGTTCCCCCGTTACACAATGCTTAAGGACATGATCAAGGACATCATTCACGATCCTGACTACATGGAAGTCTGCCACGAGGTCGACTCTTAGTGCAGAGTGAAATTCTTTCAATTGGCCATCAATTGTGCTCTGAAAATTCACATTCCACAACTTGGACTATGTATCCTACGTGAATCGAAGAGTATGAATTTCATCTGATAATTTATCCACTCCGGAAGGACCATTTTAAAAACGTCCGCCTTTATTATTTTGATACTGCCATTTTTTTAGTACTACATGCAAAGTTTTATGAATGATATTAGATACAGAAATCAGTCTGTTGAATAATTTCGATGGATTGGGTTGGTTGATTTATTTAACGTTTGAAAATCGGATGGACGATTGTGTTTTGGTAAAATGAAGGATATAAGAATGGTATACCGATGGTTTATCGACATAAATGAATTATTTTATTTTTAATCAGTTTTATATTAAAAAAGGTATGGATAATATTGACCATCTAACCATTTCTATACATCTTCTGATTCATTGCATTCAATATATCGATGGCCTAACACACGCTGTATCAAATGCGATTCAAGGTGAAAATGAGTTCTATACATTTTTAATATCCCTCAAGACCATAAGTACTTCATGTTTTACAGATGATAATTCAAGTGATATTTCACTTACTGTGGTTGTAATTTCCATAAGCATTAATATTTTAAATACAACAATGTTTATTTATTTTTAAAAAGCATATAAACAAAAGTAAAATAAAACTGTTTTCATTAAATATCTATTAAGAACACTATAATCGATATTAGTATGGATGGAAATATTTAAACAACGTTTTAAGCAAATATTTGAATTTATTATCTTCATTTTGAAGTAAACCTTTACTCATTTACTCTAATTGACTAATCTAGCTATGTTTGTGCGTTACGCCATCAATATATTATAAATAAAAACAGTAATTTCTAGCACTATAATTTCAAAGATTTCTATACTAAATGAAAATTCAACCTGTTAATAAATTGAAGCAAAACTTATTATAATACCCACAGTAACAATAATAATTGAATGTTTTTCAACAATGCTTTGATCTTCAAAGTACAGATGGCAGGATAAATTAATTTAATTCAGACAGAATATCTGAAGCATTTTGCAGTTTTATCCATATCTATTTTAATGAATTCCTGAATCATACTAGAATAATTACTATGAATGAAGAATCGTTTTTATAACATCAAGTTTATATAAAAATATAACTTAATTAAAGTAATTAATGATCATTATAATAACATATCCAGCTTTATAACCAATATATCTCATTGAATATTTTCATATTCATAAAAAGCATATATCCAAGTTGGTGAGTAGAAAAATTGAAATTTTGCAACAGTGATTCATGATTTTCTGCTGTAACGAGGTTTTATTAATCTGTCAAATATTTAAATTCAATTGTCATAAACAACTCAAACAAAAATTAGTTTTACAGCAATCTTTTCTATGAAAACTTAAATCATTTGTCACTAGTTGTTGGGAAGGATGATTGACATTGGATGAATTCTTTATAACCTTACCAATAATGAGAAAAATTGCGAAATGAAATGACGTAGATTGCTCGATTTTTGTAATAACATACATCTTTATAAAAATAATCGTGTAACAATTTACAATTAACAACAATCACTGTTTCGAAGTTTGAGCCTTTCCACTCACTCTTTACAAACTTTTCTTTTCATACTATACAATTTTTAAAAAACAATATCGATATTCATATCTCTCCAAGTACTCATGGTCATTTGTAAAAATATCCATATCAAAATATTTAATTATAGAGTTGTAATCTTATTCAATAATCATTAGTATAATTAAATTATTTTACTTTTTACAGCTTTGTTGCAGTTATTTACTTCTAATGTCCACTAACTCTTTTTACAAACAGAATTTCTATATCCAACTACACGTTAAAGCAAGTGACAAAATCAATAATTAATTCAAAAACCATTTAAAATCAGTGCTGGCGTTACACATAACTGTAGCTGGCAACCACTTATAGAGGCAAACTTAAAAAGGTGCCAACGTGGTTCTTAATTAATAATGGATAAATACATTTTGGTATGTGGCAACAAAATCCTCTGGTGACTGTCAAAAAAATACTATAAATATTTTATTACCACCACTTCTGAATTCTACATATATGGCAATAGTTAATTTTCGAAGTATGTAACTTGTTTTTTTAATATATAATTAATATATTTACATTATTATTTTCATTGCATTTTTAAAGCTTGGTTTAAGATTAATATTTTTTAAAAATACTCAAACATGTCGACCATACACCAAATAATAATATTTATTTAGTTACAGGAATTAATAACTTTTAAACGGAGATTTAGTTGAAGTAATGTAGAGGTAAATGTTTGAATCGTATATGAATTGATTTTATAGATTTAAAACATAGCTGTGAACAATTTATAATCTTTTTTTTTATTTCAAACCAAAATATAAGGTGATATTAATTCCAATTTTTGTTTAAAAACAGATTTTGGTAGATTTCTACAGTTTATTAGTTTTGGATCATTTTATGTTTTAGTACAATTAACGATTGTTGGACAATCTAAAAGACTTCAATTCCAACAACATCATAGTTCAAGAAAATTGACTTTTAAATAAAATTACAGAAAGAAGTCGTTTTTTTTAAATTCTCATTATTTTCACACAAATAATGGAGAAAATAAAATCATCACAAACTTTATTGATTTTCTGTGTACATATACTTTCTGTGTAAAGGGTACATTTGAAAAATAAAATTTTGTTTATTTAAATCTTGAAAATGTCGGCAAAGTGAAGCTATGAGTGAAGAAGTTTACCACGCCTGTGTATAGAACAGGTCAAAAAAAACTTGAGTCAAGGAATTTTATTATAACTTTTCACAACTGTATCACATATAAACGTATGAAATAATTTTAATTTGTTTTACTGTTGCATTCAAGAATGTGTTAAATTATATGGTATTAAATTAAATTAATTTTGGCAATGTTCATAATAGCTTAAATGCAGAAATCATTGCATTATAATTTTATATCTATGTATATTCATACCACACTGCTGTTAAATAATAAATGTGAATTAAAATACAATATTTATAAATTTATTTTACACCTGTAAACATTTACAACAGCGTTGTCCAACAGAAATCGTTTGATGGGCCAAATAAAATATTACCGGTATATGGTGGGCGGCATAAAAAAACAAAACAAACAAACGTATTAAAAACAATTTATCAATTAATAATTACCATGCATTATGATACCTTTTTTTATTTTAAAAGCAGCCAAACAATTATCAAAACATTTTTTTTAAAAATTACTTAATTAAAAATTAATGTGATACTTTTTTTATATTTTTTATATCGACTGGTAATTTATTCGATGCTCATCGCAGTTGATTGGTCAAGTTTTCATCTGCCAGCCTGCACAAATTGCAAAATATATTTGTAGAATGCTTTAAACTCCCATTGGGCCGCAGAAAATCATCAACTGGGACGCCTGTTGGACATCGCTGATTTACAACTATAAATTTAATTTTAATTAATCTTGCTCGTATATTTATTTAAAAAGTTATCCAAAATTATAAGTCACAACAATTGATCATTTTGATATTTTTTTCAATGTCATTTAACAATTAACAGGTACATTAAAATTTTCTAAATACACCTAATCGTCTTTTTGCTCGGTTTATTTTTATAACGATTCGAAATCTAATGTCACAGTCAAATTTAATGGAACCTATATTTCATTTATCTACATTCACTTAATTCTTTTTGCACGTCTATTCTATATATCTAGAATGTATCCGCCGTGTAAAAGGAAGATAGAGTGTACATAACTATTTTTTTTTTTATTATTTCATCAAATTATAAGCATTGATTAAAATGGAATAAAAGAAAACTATTTTGAGGAATTTTATTCCTGAAATATGACTTCTCTCTCTTTTACCCATTAGCACAATCTTAAACTCATTACTATAGTTTTATTATATGAAAAGATACATAAATATATCTGTAAGATATAATTAAATATATTATTAGATATGTATAAAAGATGAAAAAAACATTAGGATATATTTATCCAGGTGATAAAAAATTTTGTGTTCACAAAAATGATCTAAAGCGCTTAATATTTTCATATGCGGTTTTTATTATAAAAAAAACTTTATTCATCCTTTTAGTGTGAAAAAATGTATTTTTACAAACAATATTTTAGCATATTAAATATGCGAATTATTATAGAAGAACTTATAATGACCTATCACATGTTTGTTAGATTATTTTGGCTAATTTATTTATGTTTCATTTGAGACGTTTTGTTGTCATATCTGTAATAAATTTAATTATTATCGGCACCTGTTGATTAATTTAGAAAGTTTTCGATATTTATAGTAATGTTTAACCATACATTAAAATATGATAACATAATAATTGTGTGTATTGCTATGACTGTTGATAACACGCTTCATGTATGTGACCATATCATTAAACTATGTGTGATGTTCTTTATATATGTAAAAATATCTTAATAATCAATGTAATTCTGGATATGAATGATCTGATGTTTAATCCTTTTCTAGAGTGCTAACAAACTCAAAATACCGTTGACTATCGCTATCTGTATCGGATGATGAAAATGATCCCAGTTAATTCAATATTATTAACATAAAAGATTTGAAAGATATCAAATCAAATTTGAATGATTCAAATTTAATAATGAAATTCCACCAAGCACCTTCACTAGAAATCTTAAATGATATCAAATCAATTAAATAAACACGTAATTAAAGATCAGTGTTTTCTTCTTAAATCAAATTGTGCCACAAATATCCATTTTTTTAGATAATACCATGCTGTTCAAGACTTTCGAATTTTTTCAGTTGTCGTTTCTTTGATAGGCTGCAATAACTGAATTCTATTTACCATTTAAATGTGTACGATATCATATTTCATCAATTATTCTTAACTGTCTTGATTATGATGCGCCCTTGTTTTTCTTATTCTAACTGTATTCGATCCCTAACTGTTGAGTGTGATTCTGTCTATCTCACTAATACATGTGTGCATCTTATAGCTCCAATTATTACCAGTGGCTGTTCACAGATTTAGTGGTCAAAGGCAATCTGTCAAGTTGGTCTTGAAATCATGGAATCAACTTTCAGATCTTGTTGATTAAAAGTGCAAATCGCTTTAATTATTACTTTTCAGCATTAATCCTGAAATGAATTAAAATGCTAGTCAGCTGTTTTCATAACATACTGATACAAATCAAATGAATGAATCATAAAGGGCAGGGGTGGGCTGGAGGGGGCTCGCGCGAGCCCCTTGATAAATTTCAGCGCGGCCGGCGAGCCCCTTGTTAAGATAAGAAAGTCATTTGTCTCAAATAAAATCAGCACCTAACTGCAATTTCTGTAGATGATTAAATTTTATGATTTAACAAGACTTGGTTGTCCTTGCATTTATTTAAAAAATTCATTAACTTCGGCTGCATAATAAAAGAAATCCTAGCTGACCCCATGTGGCTTGCGGGCCACGGTTTATGCATTGTCTATATTCCATGACTTGAAGACATTATGGAAGAGATTTACAGAGCCCCTTGTTAAGATATTGGCAGCCCACCGCTGATAAAGGGTAATCAACTAAAAATGTTTGCTTTGCAGCTAAGTTTCTCATTTTCTTTTTGTTTTACAAGAGTCCACTTTCTTGTAATAAAATTCTTAACAAAATGAAATTAAAACCTGTTACTGATATTAACTCAGGATATTTCCAGTTTCTCTGATAACTTTAACGACATAAGGACGACTCGTAGACTTACTTATCAGCCAAATATGTGCATTGAATAAATGGTACCATATTATACCAAACGCAATTCCAAACCTCCGTATTATTTTTAACTTGAAGATAGAGGGATCATTTTCTGTCTTAAAAGCAGAGCTTAATAAAAAAAAGCATTATCTTATCTTATCAGTTTATCATTTATTTATTTCACTATTTATTCCATAATCAAAAGTTATCTCTGTTATATTGTAGAATTGTAATAACTAGACAGAGTAATACAGAGTGTCACTACTGAATTTCCACGAGCATTTGGTAATCATATTGACAGCTAAGTCTCATTCCATCCCCCAGCGAAAAGAAAATTGAAAGCATTTCTTGTAAAAACAATTAAGTAGAAAATCTGCATCCAATAAATCAATGAAAATTGATGAAATAATGATGTAATGACTTATGACATTATTTTTTTTTTAACTGTAATTCTGTATGCTAATCCTCAGCATCAATGTGTTCAATATTAACAAAATACCTATATATTATAATTCATCAAAATATATTGTCTGGCATATAAAATGTTTAATATATTTCTCAAAGAACTATGTCACAAAACTAAAATAAAATTATTTATCACCTTTTATTAATTATTATGTATGATATCGTTGAATATGACTATAAATTACAAGGTTGTGTTTGAATATTGTAAAATGACCAATTGGCACTATTTTTTACATAATAATATCATCGTATTTGTCACAATACTTAATGTTATTATGGTTTTATACTCTTACACTTTTAAAAATTAGCAAAATTCACCACACTTGTGTGTCAAAATTATTAATATGGAAACAAATACGCCGTCTAATATAACAAATGGAGTGATGAAAAATCATTTTGCTTGATACAATAGCTACTAATCATAGACGATGATAAGTAATTCTATATTTCAAATGAAATCAAAATGGAAAAAACTACATTTAAACAGAAAATAATTAATATAATCTCTAAAAATTCCAATTTTATCACAATTTATGGCACCATGTGATTAATATTTATTTCTCTGCTGAGAAAATAAGCAAATGATAAGTAATAACATGCAATCAGAATTGAAGTTGGCAATATGATCATTTCATTATCATGCACAAAAGAATGTAATCAGAAAGAATAATTGTTTATTGGCTTGCTTATTAATTTGCGTCTAAAAATGATGTTCAACCGACACTTAAAACACCAATTGAGACTATAAATCAAAATATTAACATCACAAATACTTTTTATTGGTACCTACTATAAAATAAAAACTTGACAACTGTCAATGTCTTTACTATATAACTTTATCAAAAACAAATAAGATCTTTTTTACTAAACTGACATTTCATTCAGATTTAAGCAGAAAGTTAATCTCTCTTGGTATTTAAATTAGATCATTAGTAAATTGAAAAAATGGTTTTTGTTTAGTATAATTTGTGTGTAGAATATCACTTACCTCTCACTTGTAACTATTATAAAGTGTTACTTTTATCAAATCATATTTTCGAAGAAATAGAAGCATATTATTCGATAAATATCAAAATGTATTCAGCTGAGTAAAATACAAACAAAGATTTATTTTATAATATGTCTGTTACCTAAATTAAATGTCAAAACACAAATATAATCATTTTTTTTACTTTTTACAGATTCTGTATAAACTGGTAAAACGAACATTAGTTTAAACAGAAAATACTTAAGTGAGAGATATGTATATTCTATCTCAACTAATAAAATTAATGAAAATTCACACTATTTTCATTTCAAATATGTTATTAAAAGTTATACCAAACGGATATAATAACATAATTCGTTGCTAATCTATTATTGTATTACTAGATTTAAATAATCCGCTTTGATGCCTGTAGTTTAGGAGCTGCGTGCCAAATCTATAACTATATGTGTTTTAATAATCAAAAAGTATTTCAATTTGTATAGTATAACCTAGTGAGTCAGATAACTTTTCTTATTTAAAATCTGTTTAATCATGAAATGGCTAATTGTATTTTAATACCAAAATATTAGTAGTTTTTCATAACAATGCTGTTATAGATTGTTTAATCATTGATCATTGTGTATGTTCAGCATTAAATTTAATTTGTTCTAAATTTGTTAAGAAAAACAAATAAGTTAAATATCATTCAAATTCATTGTCATATTATTTAGGTTGGCAATGTGGGAAAAGTAACAAATACAATGGACTACCATTAAATCTGTATGGTAAAAGAAAAGGAAACATTTTGTCAATCAAGGAACAATCTTTAAAGAAAACATCATCATTATATTTGTATACTTTACCACAATGCCAATCAATTATTAATGTAAATTAATAAAGAAAATTGTCTGTCTGATAAAAGGCAAAGGTTTAAATTGTATTTTATATGCCTACGAAAGAATCCAAGAAATGTTTGGCTATTACCAGGGGCAGATTAGTGGCTTGAGACTGGAAACTCCTGGTTCATAATCGAATCTATCAAACTCAAATAAATCATAGTTTTTTCACAACAAAAGTTTAAGGTACTTACTTGTACTTGTACTTGTAGAAATACCAGCATATTTTTGGTATCTCACTATGCCCATCTGCCCCTGATAGTGATCATAGTACTGAAGTGAACAGAAATGTGTAATTTTACATGATACTGTTCAAGTATACTTATTAAAACTTAAATCATGGAGTAACATAAAATAATTTACATTTCAGGCTGTAAATACAACCAACATTATTATTTGTATAATTTTAGTAATGTTCACAGTTGTACCCGCTTTAATTTAAGAAAAACTTAATATACATGTGTTTAGATAATGGATGTTTTGTGTAAAATAATAAACCTACAGGAAATACATGTTTTAAGCATAATAAAAGTACATGTGTAGGCAATATCAATACCACCTGAGAATGACGTTTATCATCTATAAAATTATATCAAATCATTCAGGGTCCATGTCTTGATAAGTTGATATAACTCGGCTAGATAGGTAGGCTTTATGCGGTGGTTACTGTAATACTATTTAATATTATATAATAAACATCACTCACAAACATCTACTAAAATAAAAATAAAACATCTCATACACACACGCATTTATTTAAGATTGGTTGATTTTTAATTGTTTTCGTATTAGGGGAAATGATACATGTATCATTGAAAAAACGCATTTCAAAAATACTCTTAGGGCTCTCTGTAAATGAAGAGCATTTTCTTGACCATCTACAATTTTATTTGTCACAATTAATTATCTATTAATTAAAGAACCCATTTCTCATGGAATGACACTATTCATAGACTTCTTTCAAAATGTATCATTTTGGTGAAGGGAAGGCAGTTTATTTTATCAAAAAGAGATACCCTTACATCGTGTTTTATAACAAGTTTAAATAAATGTTAATTTAATTGAACGTCTGAAGGTTTGACGACAGCATTCAATATGGTGGAAAAAAATGTTGGTCTATTATCAATTTTCAAAGGAAGTAAAATATTACTGATTGTAAATTGTTTTTTTCACATTTGTTGCTAGAAAAATACAAAATACCCTTTTGAAGAATGTCATTCATAGAGAAACGCTAAGTTGCAGACTGGGAAGGAAAAATAATCTTACATTAGAATCAATGAAACTGAAAATTTACATATTATTATGACAGTGAAGCCATCTTTGAAATTTGTTATATGTATTGCTACTTGAATCATTGACAAATCCAGAGGGGTGGCCATGACAGCCATGACCCTCTCCTGAGAAGAATTGGGAATCAAACTCTTAAGGCCTTGCACTTTCAGAGGGCCCGCGCTCTTGGCAAAAATATTTTTTGTTTCTACTTGAATACTATAATACATAGGTTCCCAACATGCAATTGCAAAAGGTATATAAGGTATATAATAATAACGTATTTGTTTTTCGATGGCGACCCATAGGTTGAGAACCCGTGCTCTAATATCAATAAAAGTGTTACCAAAGACTCAGCAGTATGCACTTTAGTATGCTGAAAGTTCTTAGCTTAAAAAATTACAAGAACTCTCGCTGTATGACGCTTTTGATGTACATTGAGTTTTTTTGCGAATGGCATCCTATTTAGGGATATTTCATAATGTTTTCTTAAGTGTACGAAATAAAAAATGTTAATTGCCTTCTCATAATATTCATACCACCTTGCAATTGACATAAACATTGAGCAAGATGCAGATGAAATGAATTTTCACAAATCGAAAATATCTGTTGTAAAATCCCTTAATAATTAAAGAAAGAGGTCTCCATTTTAACTATTTCACAAAAATCCTATGATTTTATGTAAATCATTTGAAATCTCTTTTTTTATTAACCGTCTAATTAAATTAAATTTACACATTATTTAAACCATTTCCTTCATAACGTTTGTATCTATTGTGAAGATTTAATATAACAATAATCATTATTGTTGATTTTATATCATATCATGATAAGGAAATTCAAAAATATTTTTATAACTTAATCATTTTGAAATTACCAATAAATATATCATAAACTTTAATATTTTTATGTACTTTTCAGTAAATTGAATGGTAATACTATAATTTGTAATAAATTCACATTTATATATTTTAAAAGGATTCAATGAAACAACTAATTTCTCACATGTTCCAGAATAAATAAATATTCAAATATTAGGTTGGTATAGCCGTCCTCATCATGTAAATCATGAAATCTACTCAAAACAGCAATGATTAGTATTTTGATTCACAAATATTTTTACATAATACAATAACCATAGACTAACAATAACCAAGGATATATAAATGAATACACACGTGTACCATGCAAGAAAGGACAAACAGTCTTCATTGTATACATTCCACATAATGTGAAGCATGTCATACATGAAATAATATTGGCTGCTAGGATGTGAAAAGTTTTTAACCTTCAACTGGAGTAAGACAATACCAAAATACACTTGGTTACTACTCTAGCAATGGAGTAAGCTAGTGGAATAGTTAAATTCCGCTTCTAGTTTTAATTATCAAGTGTTTATATTTCCTGAAAAAAATTCCCGTGTAAAATAAGCCAATATTCAGATGAAGCAGTCAAATGCCAAATAAGATGTTAACCATTGATCAATATTAACTTCAAGACTGCGAATTGGGCTCAAGGAAAAGAACGTTCAGGCTTTTAATATATTGAAATTACAGATACTAATATTCACAACTGGTAATTTTTTTTTATTGTTTTCAGCACTTGAGTACAATTGTAATGTATTGTTCCAAAATGTTACGCAGATGGTTAGGTTTGAACTTCTTAAGTCTGACATAATTGCGTAATTACTTGCTCTGTTTGCCAATAATGAGAGTGATATTAAATTATTGAATGGAAAACTATTTAATAACCATTTGTTTATTTCTTTGTTTGCTTAAATTTTTGTTATTTATGTATACTTAACAAACATATCCATGTTACAACACAAGACAAAAAGACTACATAAACATATTGATTAATATAAATTACTGTTCAACTAGGATCCTGTGTAATAAACGTATAATTGTAAGTTTGATGACATATTTAAAAATTTAAGCTGATGTAATGCTTTGTTAACAATAATGAAATAAATAAATGAAAATTTTGTGCGAACAACTGCGTTTATTTTTAGTACATTGAAGGTAACGAATATATTTTGTGTACCATATAGTTATTTTGACATTTTCACTTTAATCACAATACAACCAATGCAAAAGTGGATATTATTCGGTATGTTATACACCAAATGGAAGTGCAATCAGTCAACATTTCCTCAATATTCTCTCTCAAACACACACACTCTCCGCTTGTGCAGGGCAGTTTTATGCAGTACATTACAGACTAACTGATATATCAGAATAAATATATAATAACAATTATTTTACCAGTAAGATTCATGTTCAGACATGGATTATAAATATCAAAATAATAGTTATCTATGAAATATTAAACAATTGCATTGCATTAAGCATCTAAATTTAATAATATTGCCATTTTGTAGTAAAAAGAAGATCTTTTCACTACTTTAACAATTTTCAATACTTGGTTAAATTTTGATGTTTATATGTTGTAAAGAAACGAACATGATGGTTATGAGGACCCTCCTTCTGATCATCGACATATTGAATCTGTGAAAAACGACATATTTTAAATCAGAATAAACCAATACAACAGCATTTACAATGTCAAACTTAAAAACATCTAAACTAGATATGGTGGACATTCATTAATTTATTATATTAATTTGACATTTACAAACACCGTAGAGCTGTATGTCTATTTTAATACAATCAAAAAACCAGATCAAGAACATGGCTATCAACTCCTTAATTCAACTGAAACTACCTACAGTAAAATCCGTTTGTAATGATTTTGCTTACAACGACTAACCGTTTTTAGCGACGTCAATACAAAACCTCACGTTTGGTTTTTGTACAAATTAATATGAAAGTAAATCCACTTAGTGCGATGTCCGATTAATATGTCTTGCTGGTCCATTGACTGTCTTCCCATCCGGATACTACTGAACTGTATTTTTTATTTTACAGTTGAATAAATATAAACATTATTTTGATTATTTTAAATTATGATTGATACAAGAAGTCACGTTTTTACACTAGTCAACATAAAACAAATATAGTTACAGTAGAACATCGATTAATCATTTTTAAAAGACACCTAGTATGTCAACATGCTTTTCTTCAACAGGAGAGGCATTTTTATTAAGAAAAGGTAAGCCAATTCACAGAAAGACCAGAAGAAATCTGCAGAAGCATTCCAGTATAGTAACATCAAGACGGTTCATGCAGACTTGCAGTCTCCGTTTCTGTGCAGACAGGCTGACTATACCAGCTAAATGACTTAATATAAAATAAAAATAACTTTGATTATTCCACGTATTGTGTATCAAAATGTGACACGTGTTTCGCCTCTTTCAGAGGCATCCTCAGACAACTACTTTCGCAAATGTTTGCTTAAGTACGAATGATTTTAATTTTACTATTCTGATATATTATAATAAAGATCAAAATAAAATGGGAGGGGATGATAGAAAAACAAACAAACGATAATGGTAATACAAATGACATTTACATTAAGAATTGATTATCTAATGAGTTGGATCAATTAGGACGGGTTAAACCGCTAGAAAATAATGTCGAAACACGTGTCACATTTTGATACACAATACGTGGAATAATCAAAGTTATTTTTATTTTATATTAAAATGAACTTCCAGAAAGCTACCGCCGAATCCATCGAAAGTGCTAAATGACTAAGTTCAAGCATCTGAACAGGTTGACAAATGTTAAACAAATTAATTTAATTAATCTTAACTCGACTTAGACAAATAAAACTAAATTACTACAAAAATCTATATACAGTGGAACCCCCAATTACACTACCCCGAATTACGCGCTGGCCTGAAATATTTGCCGCAAATCTCCCAATTGCACTGTGTGGCGCATACAGTCAAATGTTGGGTAGCGTCTGTGTATTCAACACGTGCCAGGCTATACACGTATAGTGGGGTGACTGTCTATCACTTAGTAACTAAATATTTCGTCCATATTTTTTTTTGCAAAACTAAGGTAAATCTTAGTTTTGCATTTTTTGCGGAAAAAAACTAAATTCCTAATTTTGTGCGAGATTCACTCCCCCAATTACACTGTCCCGACTTTAGTGTCAATGCAGGGTATGGCAGTTGGAAGGGGTGAAACGTCACAGTGCTCGAAACCTTTATGCAGCTTTCAGTAGATGGTACTGTTAGCTCTACTGTACATTTTATTAATAAAATGCAAAATTTGTTGTCAAATTACACTGTGAAAAGTATTTACATTCGTGGTTATGCATCTAAAAGTAGTCAGAAAAATACTGATTTATTTTTAAATAGATCGTTAACTCCACAATTTAAAACAAAACGAAGAAAAAATGCTTTCGTTAATACATGTTATATCATAAAATTAACAGCTGGTTTCTTGACCGCTAATTAAAAACTAAAAAATAGTTTAAACATGTATATTTGAGTGGATGTTAAAGAAATCCTTTGTTTAATACACAATAAGAGCTTTATTTAACTTTTAAAAAATGGTATATTTCTAAGATTTACTTTGCGTGTTGCAAAATTTGTTGACAAGTTACACTGCGAAAAGTATTTACATTAGTGGTTATGTATCTAAAAGTAGTCAGAAAAATACTTATTTATTTTTAAATAGATCATTAACTCCACAATTTAAAACAAAACGAAGAAAAAATGCTTTCGTTAATACATGTTATATCATAAAATTAACAGCTGGTTTCTTGACCGCTAATTAAAAACTAAAAAATAGTTTAAACATGTATATTTGAGTGGATATTAAAGAAATCTTTTGTTTAATACACAATAAGAGCTTTATTTAACTTTTAAAAAATGGTATATTTCTAAGATTTACTTTGCGTGTTGCAAAATTTGTTGACAAGTTACACTGCGAAAAGTATTTACATTCGTGGTTATGCATCTAAAAGTAGTCAGAAAAATACTTATTTATTTTTAAATAGATCATTAACTCCACAATTTAAAACAAAACGAAGAAAAAATACTTTCGTTAATACATGTTATGTCAGAAAATAAACGGCTGGTTTCTTGACCGTTAATTAAAAACTAAAAAAATAGTTCAAACATTTATTTTTGAAAGGATACCAAAGAAATTTTTTGTTTAATACATAATAAGAGCTTTATTTAACTTTTAAAAGCGGTACATTTAAAAATTGTACTTTGAGTGTTTTTCAGGCCATAGATATTAAACTGAAAATATTAATGCAATATGTTTAAATTTGATTAAAATTTAATATTAAAATTCTACCAAGCACTTTCAGTCTAAATCTTGAATAACATTATGGTTACATATTAAAAATGGCTCACATATTGTGCTTTTATAAGTTCTTGAGAAATAACATTTTACGTAATAATAAAATACTAGCTTTGTTCAAAAAAGTATTGAACGGAAAATACAAAAATGAGTATAAATTATGATTATTTTAATTATTCATTTCAATGATGTTTTATGTCATTCAGTAATATATTGTATATATTTATATTATTGAATGACAAAAGTGATAAATCTTATTTAAGGGTAAGGGTCACGCTAAAGTTGTTCCCAAATTACACTGTAAAAAGTATTTATATTCGTGGTAATAAACTTAAGGGTAGCTAGAAAAATATTTTTATATTTTTAAATTGAGTATTAATTTCATTATTTAAAAAAAATAAAGTCAAAAGGGCTTTCGTTTTTACCTAGAAAAAAGTTAACGGCTGATTTTTTATCACTGATTTAAAAACCTAAAGATAGTTCAAGCACTAATCTTGAATATGATATTCAATAATCGTTTGATTTAATACGTTATTAGTTCTTTATTTGGATTTGAAAACGGTTTATTTCAAAACTATTTTATACGATGTTTTTTACCAAATAAAGTCACAAAAGACAAAAAAACGAATATAGTTTTATAAATTATTAATTGTTTTATCTTTGGTGTAAATTTTATAATTTTATGAGCTTTCGTTAATTTTCTTCAGAGTCTAAAAATAAATGCACAATTGATCATTTTAGTAGGTGTCATAATAGGTAGGTGTCACTGCTTGGGTTGTTTGGCAAAATAAGTTTGAAATGATGAACGTATATTATTCCGCAGTTTTTGTTTGCGTCGGCAGGAATAAATGTATGTAGTTGTAAGGCTCGTATAGGTACACAAGATACACACATACTACGATATCTAGACCTATTCCCTCTTTCATTGATTGAATCGACATTATAACCTATTTTATTTTTGACAGTTTGTTTGTTATGGTATAAAATGTTCTTTTTCTATCTTATTTTTATATTTTATACACTATAATAGCAACTGTGTCTATCATTTAGAATACTAAATACTCACTTTATATTATTTATAATAAATTAAAGATTTCAGCCATCATCTTTAGACGCTATCATTGTTTGTATTGACGTTATAACCTATTTTATAAGATATAAAATTTCTTTTTTCCAGCTTATTTTTCACTATATGCAAAATAATAACTTGTACTGTGTCTATCATTTAGAATACAACATACCTACTTATTTATTAATAATTTAAGCTTTCACCCATCACGTTTAGACCGCGTTTCCGACATTCCGACGTAATTTTAGCACTGTCATTAAACACGGATATAAAAGATACTCTTCCTTCATCTTTGTCGAAGAAGTGTTGTCGTAAGAATAAACGTTCTAAATTTATCAAGAAGTTATGGGCAGCCGCTGCAATGGCGAGAGATCGGAAACGTGAAAATTAAGAAATTCAATGTTCAGGCATTTTACCAAACGACTTAGATTTGGAAAACGAAATTATCCCGTATGAAGAGCTTTCCATTGGAGACTAATTTCTGAACCGGACTGTGAATATGGCTCTAATGCTGCCGAACCCGACGTCTCTCCTACAGAACTGCAAGAAACGATTGACAATATTTTGGAAAGTCTACAAGCTGGTGCTATTTCTGATGAAAAGTGCATGCAGTTACAACTGGCAACCGTCGGACAAGCTGATAATCCACAGTGGATAGAAGCACGGCAGAAAAGACTGACGGCATCAAAGTTCGGAATCATTTATAAAATGAGACTCCACACTCCGGCATAATACAGTAAAAAACCTAATTCTTGAAAGAGAAATTGTAACAAAAGAAATTATATATGGTAGACAAAATGAACAGACTGCTTTCGATTTGTATGAGCAAATAAATAGTGTAAATGTCGTCCGTTGCGGTCTTTTCATCAGGAAAGATTTCTCATTTTTAGCTGCGAGTCCAGATGGTTTAGTTGGAGATAATAGATTGATTGAGGTGAAATGTCTGCCTTCTATAGGTAAAAAAACAATTTATGATGCTGCTCTCGAAGATAATATCTGCGACAATATTGTTGATTGTAAGCACCATCTCAAAAAAACCCACAATTATTGGTTTCAAATACAAGGCCAATTGTACATTGCCAAAAAAGACTTTTGTGACCTGATCATTTATGCAGATAGTGGATTAGAAATTATTAGATTATATCCTGATCCGGACTTTGAATTAACAGCCATACCACGTTTGTCATTTTTTTATAGATATTTTTTTCTTCCGGAGCTTGCTGATAGTCGTATTCAACGGGGTATGAAAATTCGTGAACCGGCGAGATATTTTGATATGCCTGTCTTAACCTAAGTCTCTTAGTGTAATTCAATATGTCCGTCATTCTAGTTCACTCCAGTCTATTGGTTTTTATAGGTTCGAGTCCCAGTACATAGTAATAATACCTGTACAGTATTTTAAACAGGGCCCAACGAATCCCCATAAGAATCTAAATCGCCCCGTATTCTACAGGAATGGTCAGGTTTAAATCATACAAAAAGTTTTGTTGACTTAACTTTTCCGGTTCTAAGCTCAAGAAATGCGACCCCAATACCCACATTTTCTTAAATATCTATTTTAATATGGGTGATACAATGTTTATAATTAAGGTATTCTTATATCATAGTTTTTTGGACCTTTTGTAGTTTATATAAATACGATAAGATAAGAGATAAGCGCCCGCTTATCAGCGATCGTTGGTAAGATAACTAGACTGAAGCGCGCCAGTCGCGCATTGACATTGGCATTGGAACGACGTATATTTTACGCGCAACTTAAAATATGATTATTTATTAAAAAACCAAGGATTTTTATAAAAAAATGTATGCGGAATGATGCAGAGAGATATTTTAAAGCCCGTAGACTATTTATTTTTTTGAAATTCATAAGAATAAGGCCAATAATGAGGAAACCACTGGGGTCAAAAATGACCCCCATCGCCAGAGACGTATTTTTCTAGTCTCCGAGCCGCGAGAGTTAAATGCGGTTAGTAATATTAGGTTAATTTAAGTTTCTTTTTACGAGAGGAAATTAAAAAAACAATCTTCTTCTGTTGATATGTCCACATGGGGACTGGTCATGGATAAAAGATCTTGCTCATATTCGTTCATATATCTAATATAATAATAACATACTCATAATAAAGGATAAACTCAAATACTATAATTTGCAATACAAATCAGGATGTTGATTGACAGAATATATTGTTTATCACTTCTTAGCCAGTAGATATAATATATAGCTGAGTGTATGTAAGTTTAAACACACTTCTGATGAAGTCATACGTCGAAATAGCTAACAACTACGTATAAAGCAGGGCTGTGGAGTAGGAGTCGCGGTATTTTGGCCAGAGCCGAAGTCGTGAAAAATTGTGTGTATTCAAACAAAATAGTCCAAAGTGTTGACATTGAATGCTTGGCTGACTAAAGATGATCTGATGGTATACATATATATATATGTTAAAATGAAATTGTTGAAAAATTTCTCAGAGTCAGTCTTTAATTATTTTTAAGCTGGAGTCGGAGTCGTCTTTTTTTTTACACTACTCCACAGCTCTGGTATAAAGTAATATTTGTAGAAATTAAACACTTATTATCAGATTATTATTGAAGGTTTTTAAACTTTGTGACATGCAACATGTCTGTGTTGTCATCCGTTATCCATTTTGAATAACTGCCTTTGCCAATCATGAGTGATTGGCAAGGTAAAAAGTGCCCCCCAAAACTTAAAATTTGCCCTGTAATGGTGTTTACTTTTATGATTAATAAACATTGCTTTATACATTAAAACCTTTTCGATACTATTAAGTTGTTTAATGAACTCCTTATTCATTGGTGACTCTCAGTATTTTTGTTTAGTTAGTGTTTTCTTTGGCAATTCTTCTAGATAAACATGATCGAATTGCCGGATTTTTTGGAAATAAACATTTTTTTACACCCACTGATGTTTTTATTTTATTTTACCTACCTACCTTACCTACCTAAATTACTGACAGGAAACTGAATTGGGGAGTGGACCAAATGAAGTGTGCTCAGCAATTGCAGATTTTTTAAACATTTAAGAGGATACATACAAGGTTATTAAAACCATGACCTTAAAATTGTTCTCAAATTCCTTTTCTGCTCTAAACAAAAATCAGTTTACAATAGGTATCTTACTAAATAAAATTGATAGTAAGCAATGCAATTTGTTAAAATAAAAAATATTTTTATTGTCCGTGGCAATTGCTACTTGTCTGCAGATAGGACGTCTGGAAGAATAAAATGAAAAAGACTAGCATTCTTTCCCCATGTGATTTTTCTTTAGCATGTCCGCTTCCAATGTGGAGCATATGGACTCCTAATGGAGTTTATCTCAATTGAAGTGTTTCTACAAGAAATGTTTGTTACTCAGTTGTTCAACCTCTCTTTTTCCAAAGAGAGTAGGAATAGAAAGATAGGGCTAGAACAGGATTAGTGGTTAGCTAATCGCTTTCGATACGCCTCGTTCATAGGATAGTATGGGTGGGAGAGAGGATTTTAAGACAACACACATCCATGCCTACGAACAGAAATTCATAAATCAATTTGGTAAATTTGTCATACTTCATCGCACGGACTATTGCGGCGAAAAACTTCACAAACTAAGCTGAGGCGAAATGCTCTGAAATGTTTCGTATTTCGCATAATTTATCAGAGTTTTTCGTAATAATGTGTGGTTTTAACGCGATTGCCATGCTCTCAGATAATAATTTTAAATCGTGGAGTGGTTTTTAGCTTAGTTTGTGAAGTTTTTCGCCGTAATAGTCCGTGCGATGAAGTCATACTTTATATAATTTATTTATCAGTGTTCTTCTTAATAATGTGTGGTTTTAACGCGATTGCCATGATCTCAGATAATAATTTTAAATCGTGGAGTGGTTTTTAGCTTAGTTTGTGAAGTTTTTCGCCGCAATAGTCCGTGCGATGAAGTATGACAAATTTACCATCAAGTTATAAGACTGTACTGGGATTCGAAGCCAACGACGGTGAACACACATCTTGTAAGGAATATTTACCATGCATTTGTGTGCATTTTATTTCATGTCGATACAAATGCACTTTCATGTCTAAGCTAGCGAAGTTACTTTCATCTGCCAAACCGACATTAAACGTATCTCCGATTAAACGTCAGTTTGACAGATACCTTTTGTATACAAAATTCATAGACAACGATCGCAAAATTTATAGAATTCTCTGGCGCTAGTTCGCGTCAAAAGGTTAAAGCTTTTGTATGAAAGTTGATAGATTTCCTACTAGACGTCACGAAGGATGAATTTAGGTGAATTGCTTATGGTGCACCCTTACCG